>JAJJWW010012064.1:273518-363903 GCA_023531295.1 Papaver armeniacum
GAATTGCCCATATAGAGCTCCTAGTTTGTTGTTGGTGAAGCAAGACTGTTCTTTCTTAAACCCACTGTTTTATTGATATCTTGCTCGAGTTGTTACAGATGATATCACTGCCTATTTATAGGCCTAACATACCGACTCTCTAACTTCTAGATTTCTCTAGGATAAACACAAGAGACACTTTCTCTAGTTTTCTCTGGAGAACATTCAAGTTTATCTTTTTGACCGACTACACAAGACTAGATCTTTTTTTACTTACAGACTTTTTAGCCTGACACTTTTAGGGGCGACCCCAAAAGAATTAGGGGCGACTTTTTTTTTTCCTAACCCATATACACCGTTAAGGGATGTCCAAAAACGCGGAGAATATGTTAATGCCCTTACACAATCGGAAGATATTTAGTGCCCGATTATTATACAGAAATCGGAAGTTTAGTAGCTATAATATACTACCGATTGATATCGATTTTGTGCCTAATGCGTATCTTGCTTCTACAACAATCGGAAGGAAAAATAACCTCACGAGACTACCGATTGTTAAAGTATAGAAATAAGAAATCTTTTGAATTTTGCAATGGTGAAATTTGGGGCTCCTATATAATCGGACAAATAAAAAAATGTCTAAGCTACCGATTTAGGGATTCCCATAATCGGATGGTAAAAGTAACAATTCCTACCTATTATGGTACATTTCAAATTTCACTGAAATGAAGGATTTTCGAAAAAACGCATTTTGGGGCAACCTATAATCGGGAGGTTGGGTAACTTATTTGGCTTCCGATTATGGCTAAATCAAAATCACGAACCACATGGTTATGGTCGGCTCTGCACCCCTCAAAACCTAGGGAATTTGGCCAATGCTCAATTTGGGGCTTCCAATAATCGGTGGGTTACAAGTAACCCCCTCTACCTATTTTGGGGTACTTAACAATCGGTAGATAATGAGTTGGTATTACCTACCGATTAATAACCGTTTGACAGATAAAACCAAAGTCGACCTAAATTCAAATTCATTTCATTTTCTTTTCATTTTCAACTTCAACTCCTCTTCTCCTCTTTCATTCCGATTGCAGAGAGGAAAACTCTCCCCCTCTCCTCGCTATACATCGTTCATCGTCGAATCGAATCATCGTCGATTATTCTCTATATAGATGAAAGAAACGGAACGTAAGAAAGCTCGAACCAAAAACGTAGTGCGCGGTGAGGATCCGAATATTGGATTGCATGCCCGTAATAAAGAGGTTTTAACTCACGAACCCGAAGAACACGAAGAAGATGAAGTCCCTCATGTAGGCGATATTGATAGCCAAACTCTCCGGCAACTTCAAATGGCGCCGATTAGGTAAGATTCTAACATTAATTTGGTTTATATTGCTTCAATTAGACGAATCCATGTTTATTTTTTTTAGGGTTTTCGGTTATTACCCAGAATCGGTAGGTTAGGTATTGTTATAAACTTCCGATTGTGGTCGAACTCTTCATTTCACGAGAAAATTTGTCATATTCGGGTGCTAAAAATTTAGGTATCCTACCGATTATATAAATTTTTTCATTACTGAGGCCTAAATCGATCATAATCGGAAGCTAATTGTGATTTTTCCTTCCGAATATACTAGGGAAGAACAAGTATTAGAGACGCAATAATCGGGTGATATATTTTGTAATTTATTTCCGATTGTTTATGCTGAACCACTTGAGTAGTTTCTGGACACAAAGTGACGCATATTCGGTAGAAATTAGTTTTGTGAGGCTTCTGATTGTGATGCATTCGGTAGGTGGACTTTATTATGCCTTTCGATTATCGGTATTCGGGGGGTTATGTTGACATTTAGCTTCCGATTATTGTGTGTAGATAAACATATTCGAACACCAAAAAAATGCTTTTGTTTCCGATTATACGTATTCGGTAGCTTTAGGTGAACTGATATTTACGATTAAGAGTAATCGGAGGCAATTTGTTAAATCAACAAACCGAATATTTAGTTTAATAAGCTGTTGTACTTTATTTTGTTGTTTAGGGATAGGCGAGGTAAAAACATCAAAGATGCAATTGTCTGCTAGTGCAAGGAATGATAGGCGTCAGAACCTGACAGCTAGTGCAAGGAGAGCTAGGACTGCTAACGCCGCTTCAAGTGCTCAAGATGGAACTCAACAAGCAAGCCAAGAAGCTGTTCAACCTAGTGCCCCTCAATCACAACCAATCCAAGAAGGTGTTCAACCAAGTGCCTCTCAATCACAACCAATTCAAGAAGCTGTTCAACCAAGTGCTCCACCATCACAACCAGATGTAGGACAACCTAGTGGTGCTCAAGAAGAAGGAGAAGCCGAAAAGAAAAAACCTCCTCGAAAGAAAGCGAAACACCTTGTCCCGGATGAACTGAAGGTGAAGGATATTCCAGAAGGTGTAATCCTTGGGCTGCCGGAGGATGGAGGAGAATTGTTATTTGGATACAAAGAATCCTGGGCGAGAGAAATATATGAAACTGAGGTAATGATCGTATCCATGTTTTATTAACCTATTATGTTTTTCTTCGTAATACTTTTAAGGGTTATTGGTTTAGGTAATTCTAATTTTATTTTTTAACTTGTCATGTGTTTAATAGTATCATTCCGATGCGGTTCGTTTACTCAAAGCGACCTCCGCACCAAAAAAAATGCTAGATTGGCCTTTGGAGGATGAATGTGAAAGGTTCAAGGCCTTTATTGCAAATTCAGGGTTGGCTGATGCTGCGGGGAAATCAATGTTGGAACATGACCGGGTGGCTATATCGGCGTTTGTGGAGAGACTTTATCCCGAGACCGACACCTTCCATATGCCGTTTGGGGAGATGACGATAACCCCAGATGATGTTGAGCAGATTCTTAAACTCCCCGTCCATGGCAAGGGTGTTAGGGCCGAGTTCACTAAGCAGTTGGAATGGAGGAATCTTTATGATATGACTAAGAAGTGTTTGGGTTGGGATGAAGAAACATCAATAACTGAGTTCAAAAGATGCATGAAGTATAGAACTAGACAGTTCAACATGGGTACTCTGATGGATATGTTCAAGGGCACCAAGGATAAAGAAGAGAAAGGAACTTTAACGGACGAGCAAGTCAACCACGCGGCCACCCATATCTCCTATGTGTATTGGGATGTGTCATTTTCCCCAATACCCGTGTGGCAATCGGGTCGACGCAAACCTTTTACAACCACGGATCCTCTCGATAAAGTGCATGAGTACTCTTGGGGCACGGCATGCCATGCGTGGTTGATGGAAGAGTTGAGAAAGGCGTCGAGGCTTGGAATTAGCCAAGTGGCCGGGAACGTGAGTTTGCTACAGGTATTGTTTATTAACTCCACATACTTGGTTTTTTTTTTTTTTTTTATACTATTGAAGAATCAATTTCCTAATACTTGCAAAAATGACATTATAGACTTGGATCTACGACCACTTCCCTATCTTGGGATTGGCCATTGAAAACCCGGCGTGGGAGAAAGGTGACCCTATAGGAAGAAAGTACATCTTCGATGACAACCATCCTAAGGACGAAGGAGCATCAACTGATTCGTTTGAGGGAGATTTTGGACTCACTTAATGCCCAAGACGTATGCTTTGATCCATACAAGGAAGACCGAGCTACCGGACATATCGAGGGTCGGTCCGCTTTGGCACTTTATTTTGGACCATTGTGGCACCCCACTGGATATGTGATGTACAATGCCTCAAGGGTGATGCGACAACACGGTTTTATACAAGGTATACCAAAGGAGGAAATCCATGGCAATTTCACTTTGGATCTGGAGCACTGCGAGTCTGATAAAGATTCTATCACGGTGGTTCACAAGGGTTCACCATCCTGTAAATTCCATTGGGATAGAAGGGCGCATTACTTGATCAACCAAGGAAGGGCAGCCAACCAAGGTTTTGAAAATGCTCCCAACTATATGGATTGGTACCGCAATGTTTCTCATATTCGTAATCCGTGATCTTAAAGCAAAGCCCGACTTCAGTACAAGAGTATCCTCAAAGAGAAGCCTGCGGGTTTTGATAGATTGGTACGTATTGTTTTGTTAATTTAGTTTAATATTATGGGTCAAAATAGAGTAATAACCATTTGATGGTATGCTATGTTTTAAAACAGATGAACAGGTTCAAGCGTTTCTCGAAATGGTGCACTGATTGTATAAAGTCCGAATAGCCTGTTTCAATTGAGAAGATAAAAAAGCACCAACAGTTGATTGATAACGTTGACAATGAGGAGTATGCATCTCAATTCGGGGAAAAATTGCAAAAGAAACCTACAACCAAGGTGAACAAAAGAATTCGGGCGTCATCAAGCACTCAAGTTGATGAAACCAATGATGATGCTGGTCCAAGTCATAGAGGTGGTAAAAGGAACAAGAAAACTTTCGATGTTGTAAACTCTCGATGTTTTTCATTAACTTTATGGATAACTTTGTTTATGTTGTATTATGTCGGATTATGTCGTTTTCATAGTTTGTGTCGGAATATTAGTTGTTACGTTATGTTTATGGATTAAGAATAGTTATTTTACACATTTTATGCATTTAACGATAACTCGCAAGCGAATCACATGAAGAGACATGAAAGTGTTGAATTTTGGAACACAATCGGAAGATAAGTTTATATATTAACCTACCGATTCTGGGGATGTTCCATTTTTTAGTCAGAATCGGTAGGGTTATACGTTATTAACCTACCGATTCTGGGGATTTTGCAAAATATTTGCTCAGAATCGGAGGATTGCTAATATACTTTTATCTCCGATTATCATGTGTAAAGAAAACTTGTCTTCTGTATCCAAACAACACCACAATCATAAGGCAAATGTGCACCTTCACTTCGATTATTGTTAATCGGTAGGTGTATTTGTAATGTTCCTTCCGACTGTTATATGTAAAAAAAACTTTGTTCTCTGTAACCAAACAACACCATAATCGGAAAGTAATTGACCACCTTGACTTCCGAATATTTTTAATCGGAGGTTTGTGGTTTTGTTAATGTCCGATTATTCTACCAAAAAACAACTATGGTTTCTGTAACCAAATAACACCATAATCGAAAGGTAACTTTTCACCTTGACTTCCGAATATTGTTAATCGGTAGGTTTAGTTTTTGTTGGTTTTCGATTATTCTGTGTGAAATAACCAATGTTTCCTGGAACCAAATAACACCATAATCGGAACGAAAGTTGACACATAATATAACCGAATGTGTTAATCGGTAGTTTGTTTAACAAAATAAGCGTCCGTTTATTTATAATCGGAAAGTTGTTGTATTAATAATCCTACGATTACATCCATTACATAAAGTTCAAACGACCTTAACCTTACAATTTCGTCAAAAGCACCTAAATCCATACTCCTAATTGACCATAAAAGTATTAAAAAAGATCATAACGTCCAAACACCACAGAAATTGTCCCTCTTGATCTTGTAACATCCTTCATGTTCAAATCGTTTCGTAGAGGTCCATATACCGACGATCGCAAGATTTATCGAAATTATTTAATGAGTAACAAGTTAGTACTAACTTATGTTAATGTGAGTCGGAGTTATAAAGATACTTACTCGTTTTTCATACGTCCACCAAGAAAAAGCGTCCCTAACAAATCGTTCTTCATCTTCAAGTTTGTCAATCTCCTTGTCGACCGCATCCTTTCTCATCTTAATGTCATTGGACAATCTTCGAATTTGATTACCATCTAACGCCTCAAATACCATTAGAATACGGTTCCATAAATGCTCTTCGGATTCCCGTTTGTGGAGCTTGTGAACACGATCATGAGCAGTTACCAAAACCCACGCTCTATAAATAGCACAATCTTCTTCTTCGGCAAAAGCAATATCCATGTTTTTGGTCTTCAAAATTAGAACTCAAGAGAGGAAAGAGTTTGGTGCAATTGGGTTGATAGATATGAGTTTCTTTATATAGGTTTAGGGTCCAACGAATCTTTTTATTTTTCCCAAAAACTACAACGGCTATTTCTTATAGTTGGTTTAAACTGCAACGGCTAATTTGACGTAGGTGATATCTTGGAAAACCAATAATCGGTAGGTATGTAAGTTAGTATATCTACCGATTATGGTAGCTTTCAAAATTTTAAAAAAAATGATTTTTGAAAAAACTCATTTTGGGGCAACTAATAATTGGTGGTTTGTGGAACCTATTATCCTTCCGATTATGGCTGCATCCAAATCACGAACCACATGGTCATTCCTGGCTCTGTGCACTCAAAACCTATGGAATTTGGCAAGGGTTCGATCCGGGGCTCCTTATAATCGGTAGGTTTTTAAGTTGTTAACGCTACCGATTATTGTAGATTTCAAAATTCATCACATGAAGGATTATAGAAAAAACTCATTTTGGGGCAACCTATAATCGGTAGGTTGTGGAAACCTATTTGGCTTACGATTATGGATACATCCAAATCACGAACCACATGGTAATGCCTAGCTCTGTACCCTCAAAACCTATGAATTTTGGCAAGGGTTCGATCTGGGGCTCCTTATAATCGGTAGGTTTTTAAGTTGTCAACTCTACCGATTATGGTATATTTCAAATTCGCTTGCATGAAGGATTTTAGAAAAAACTCATTTTGGGGCAACCCGTAATCGGATGGTTTGGTAATATATTTAACTCCCGATTAACGCTGCATCCAAAGCGCGAACCAAGTGGTTATGGCTGGCTGTGTACACTCAAAACCTATGGAATTTGGCAAAGGTTGGATCTGGGGCTCGTTATAATCGGTGGGTTATATAGTTATATACCCTACCGATTATGGTAGATTTCAAAATTCATTACGTGAAGGATTTTAGAAAAACTCATTTTGGGGCAACTTATAATCGGTAGTGTATATAACCTATTAGGCTTCCGATTATGCCTACATCCACAGCTCAAGTCAAGTGGTTATGGTTGGCTCTGCACCCCTCAAAACCTATGGAATTTGACCAAGGTTGAATATGGGGCTCCTTATAATCGGTAGTCTTACAAGTTGGATAACCTAACGATTATAAAAGGGATTATTAGCCGAAGTATCTACACAATAATCGGTAGGTAAAATTTCAATTTAACCTACCGATTGAATGTTTACCTACCTATTATGGTGTTGTCTACTGATTATATAAGGGCATATTAGCCATTTCGAAAAATCGAAGATAAGGGGTAGCTTAGATTTACGTTTGGATGACCTTTTTTGTCTTTTAGTGTCGCCCCTAATTCTTTTGGGGTCGCCCCTAAAAGTGCCAGGCTTTTTAGACTCTAGCTTTTTAGACTTTTTAGACTAGATCTTTTTAGACTTTTTATCAAGCTCAAACTAGACAACTTTAGACACATTTAGACATTACAAATTACATTATTCCAACAAAATTATTCAAATGTAGTGCAAGTCTCTCAAAAAACCTTAGATTGAGAGTGGAATGCGAAGTGTCTCTCGAACATGTGAAGGAAACATGTCCGTTGAAGCATGACTAGTTTGATTAATTTTTGAATGTGATCAGGATATGCAATTGTAAAAATCTTTTCAATTTGTTGTTATCTTGGAATGATTCTGGATCGTACAATGAAGTAATCCCCATGGGAGTGATAATTCCCAGTGGTTTAAACTCCATGAAAGCTTAAAATTTCTCGAGCAGGATAGAACGAGGGGCTCTAAAGGAGTTTTTGGTTCTGAAAAATCTCATCCTTTGTCTGATTTTGTATGTGATACTATGGGCAGTCAGCGCTAACATTTTGGTGTCTAGGTATCTCAAGATCCATCGATCGGTAACGAGAATACTCGTGATGAAGAAAGTTAAAAGACGCACAAGAATGACTACCAGAACTTAGAAATGCGACAATGCTCATGTTAGATAATACTTGTTATCATTTTCTGAGTGTATGATGAGTTCATCAATCAAGAAGCATATATGAATGTTCATCTAATATAAGGAAGCGAAAAAAAAAACGAAAAATCAAGTTCGAGAGAAATATACCTCATAGGCTTTATCAACTTAATAAATTTACATTTTTTAGAAAATGTACTCCATTATTTGAGAGTTCGGTAACCTGCGTGTTTAGAAAAAGTAACCGAACTACACTTTCAGATGAGTTCGGTTACATGTTCTTCACACAAGGTAACCGAACAAGCCCAAATCTACTTAACAAATTCACATTTTTTTGAAAATTTGGACCAATTCAACCAACATTATCTAAGTTTAGAGCATACCTGGGTACCCAAATAGTCTTCCTCCGGTTGTGGTTGGTAAAATCTATCGTTTTCATCTTGAGATTGGCTTTGGGGAAGAATACATTCACCATCGAGAAATAATTCATCACTCGAAATAGTCTAGCTTAGTGAACTCAATTTTTTTTTATTTTCCATGTTTTTCTTCTTCATCTTCTCTAACTTTTCTCTCTCAATAATTCTACTTCTTTTTTAAAAATCTTTATTCAAAATCATTTCACTAATCATTAACCAAAAATAATCAGAGGGTAATTTAGGTATTATCATAAATATCTAGATAAGGGGTGACCTAGATTTACTTCTAATATCTTACCCAAAATAAAAGAATGGTCCCACAAAAAAAGGCTGGTCCCCAAAAAATGGTTCTTTTTCATACGACACAAAGCCCACTCATCCTTTTTTGTCGTCGTGGTTAAGGGTGAGCATGGGCCGGTATGAACCGGTTTTCACCCCATCCGCATCCAATCCAATACATTATGGATTTGAAATTTGTTATCCGCATCCAATCCACATCCAATGGATACACGGATGGACGGATTGGATACGGATAATCCAATGGATTTGTTTTAGTTAAAATTTATAACAATGAAAATAAAGCCAACACAAATGACTCCTCATAGAACCTACATATCCCATATATATATATAGAAAGATAAAAAATTCATGTACACCACCCCAAGCAAACACCTTAAGAATTCCTAAATGATCCATAGTATTTTTTTAAACTATATAAATGCACTTAATTTAACGGATATGGATGTCCAACGGATTTTCAAAGTTGCATCCGGACCCGATCCGTAATCCGTTGGATTTCGAAAATTCCATCCGCTTCCAACCCATTAACGAGCGGTCCGGGCATCCATCCGCAAATGAACGGTTGGTCCCGGTTAAATCCGCGGATTACGGGCCAAATTCTCACCCCTAGTCGTGGTGTATTCTTGCATGACATACTCAGTTCTATATGCTTTTCGACCCCGGACTTCATGATATACCCAAGTGTCTTCGCGTCCAATTAAAATTGTAGAGTCTGCACTCGAATAGATCGGACTACGCGGTGTAGTTGACAGCCAAAAGCCTGGCCCTGCAACAGGATCCCCAACCTTGTTGGTGTTATCCACGCTGCCTCCTAATGTAGTACTGCCTCCTCGTACTGCTTTTTCCCCATAGCACTTTTGTTTGAACATGTACCAACGGTTTGGTTCATACCCTTTGTAATCTTGCGTGAGTTTTTTTAGGATGATGATCGTAGAAATTGAGCACTTCTTTCATTCTGTTAGCTGGTAATGCTTCTCCTAAATTCTTTCTGGTGAGGTAGTAATGAATCAATATTGCATCTGTTGGCTTGAATTTAAAACCGGACGAAAGCCTAGCCAACTTGGCTTCATCATCAAGATCCTTTTGGCATTGGGTTGGTGCTAGAGAGGTTGGTCTTGACACTTGAAGAAGAAGAAGAAGAAGAAGACATTGTATCTGTATAACAAGAGGAATGGATAGAATCAGTAACAAATTAATGACGACGACAACACGCACTAAAGTGTTAAAATTACGAAATTATATTTAAAATGCATGAGGAACCAACTAGTATCTTACACAAAAACGAATGAATCATTTACATAAAATATCAAACTGTTCATTGTATCTCATGCATAACTAGTGAACAATGCATGTATCAACCATGAATTTTTTAATATAAGTACTCAACGTTTGTTTTACAATAACTTAAGTTATAATCAATCAGGTACCAGGAATTTAAAATAAAAATGAAAGATAATTGAGAGGTGTTGGAGAAAACTGTCATGTCACAGCCATGACAGCCCTGAGTAACTTGTGGGTGTAGCAAAAATATATCCATACAATCTTAATAAATCTTGTTTTAAATTAATTAGCTGTATTTTTGACGTGGGAGATATAACCACGTGTAGGGATATTGGCTGTTAGGTCTTAAATTTTAGGGTTTGAGTTGCTTTAAAGTCTGTAGTTGATTGTAAGAGATGGACTAATGAATGAAAAAATAGATCTGAGGTTGCGCTCTTTGAGTATAGAAGTGATTAAATTATATGTGTCCTTCCTGTTCATCTGAGTATTTATCTTAGTCTTGTGAAGATCAAGACCGTTCTTGATAGTTGGTATCACCTAGTCGATTTTGTACTTCAACCATGACTGATGCCTTGAAAGATGTGGATGCTAGAACAGTAGAGATCTCTCTCATGTTGCAACAACTAAAAGATCTACATCATAAAGAAGCTGAAGCTCGCCTAACAGCAGCAAAAACACAACACGAATCATTAAATGCTTTGATAGCTTTATCCAAAGAATCTAAAGTACAGTTTCAAGATTTTTTCACCCCCAGACGAAATTAAGCCTTGCCTATCCCACCTTCACCAAAAACAACACCATTTTCCGGCCGTTCTGGTCACTCTGAAAACAACCGTCTAGAGAAGCTACAAGTCATGATAAATTCTTAAAAACCCCAAAATCGATTTCCCTAAGTTTGGTGGTGACAACATATCATCGAGCATGCCGGTAGTGATGCCGGCATGGTACATTTCTTAACTTTAATTTTGTGCCGGCACATGATGCAAACTTCCCAGAAACTTTAGTTTTTTTCACTTGGATATCGGCATTGATAGATTTTTATCGAGCATGCCGGCAATTTTGATTTTGGCATGGTATTAATACTAAAAACAGTGCCGGCACTAAATGAAACTAATATTTTCAGTTATAATTTTTGATTTTAATCTAAACGAATTGTTTTAAAATAAATTGATGATTAATTAGGTTTCTTTCAAGGAGGCATATTTATTTATAATAAATTAATCATATTTTTTTTTTAAACAACATTGAAATCTTGTTGAAATCGATGACGGAGAAACTAAAAATCAAAGAAAGAAACTAATAAAGAATGAGAAGAGAAGAGAAGGAGAAGAGAAGAAGAAGAAGAGTTGAAATATTAAAGGGTACTTTAGTATTCCACTCCCGAAAATCACCCCTTAGCATACATTAATGTATGAGGATAGTAATTCATATCCCCCAATTAGTTTTAATATCCCCAATTGCGCGTTCATCCAGAAAGGTGTTGGGAATTGTTGCCTGACTTCTAACCATTTCCGTGTAATTACTCTTGTTGTATAAAAAAAAAGAATAAGAAATTAAAAAGATTAAACGTAAAAAAGAATAAAAATAAAAAGAATTAAAAAAAACACTATGAATGTCATTTCGCGGAAACATAAAAATACTTTGATAAATGTTTGGCTCCAGGTTTTGGCTTTTGGTACTTGAGCTTTCACGATATTTGGGGAACTTGGCGAGGACTTTGTGGATCTTTTGAAGAGGCTACACAATCACTTGTCTAGGTTTAATATTAGTGCAAAAAAATGTAATTTGTTTTTCTATAGATTAGGGATTGTCATACAGAAAGGTGTTGGTGCCCAGCTGGTGACAAGAAAAATAATAAAAAGGAATAGAAAATAAAAAGAATAATTTAAAAAAAAAAAAGGATGATATGTTTTAAATTAATAAAAAAGAAATAGAAAAGGATGATATGAAAAATTATAAAAAAGAATAGAAAATTAAAAGAATGCTTAAAAAAAAGGATGATATGTTTTAAATTAATAAAAGGGAAATTGAAAAGCATGATATGTTTTTAAAAAAAATAGAAATTCTTTTTCAAAAAAATAGATAAAATTGAAAGAACAAAATTGGGTCACGGGGCAACCTGTACTGCCATGATTGTCTAGTTTCAACCCTTAGCATGAATTGCAACAATGCCCTACATATTATGTTTAATTTAATAACGGTCCGCGAGTTATAACTCCAAAGGTGTCACTATCCATCCACAAAAAACCCATCAAAACAAAAGTAACACAAAAACCCCAACAAAACAAAAGTAACTCGCGGTTGATGAAACCAAAATTTGGTTTCATCATAAAATTTGATGAAACCCCAAACAATTTGATGAAACCAAATTTTGGTTTCATCATAAAATTTGATGAAACCAATTTTGAAATTTGGGGTTTTTGTATCAATATTTAAAATTTTGGGGGTTTTGTATCAATTTTGTTTAACATGGAGTTTTAATGGATCCCAACATTTGAGTGGGGCTTTTGTACCACAAGTTTGGTCACCTTGGGTTTTTATGACTAGTTTTGATTTAATAAATTATTATCGGGATGTCCTCAGGAGAACATCCATGGCAGGTCCGCTTATATAAAACCTTATTAGAGTTTATGAAACGGGCGATGTGGGATAACTATACATGTCTTTTTTGGATATCATAGAAAGTTAGTCCCACATTCCTGAAATTTGAAAGAGGACATGATAGTTCTGGCTATCTTCAATTGATGAGATCTTCGTTGTTTCAATGCCGCAGTATCGTTGTTCGTTCAGTTTCAGTGCCGCGGCCGCCGAATTGAAGCAGATTTTCAGTGTTCATTAGTGCCGCCGCCAGCCCACGGCCGAATTGCAGCAGATTGATGGCAGTGTTGCTGTTGTCTTTTTGTTGTTTTTTTTTCTTTTTTTTTTTTTTATTGCTCGACAACTAAACTCTTGGGGGCACTTCCCGATGGTTTAAGCAAGGGAAGTACTTCGGGGCACTTCCCGATGGTTTAAGCAAGAGAAGTATATGATGGTCTTGTAGCTAATGTTCGCGGAAGCTTTGGCAAGTAGGTGTTCCACTATCATCCTATGATAGTTGAATTTGGAAGAGACATTTACTGAAAAAGTGCATTATTTTTGTCCACGAAAAACTGTTTCATAGACAAAACAACAATATATAGACCAAGCGCAGACAAGCTACAAAATTTTACAAGCTAAATGGATATACAGAGGAAATTAACGGAAAAAAAAATAGAAAATCAAGGACCATTTTGCCTTATTCGATGGGAGAGTGATCGTCTTAGTTAACTGTCAGGCTTAATTAATGAAAGAGATCTCCGAATTTCTGCACTGACCACCTCATTGTCTTGAAATGAGATTACGTCACCAGGGGAAACTTTGAAATGATTCTGACTGCATTATCAACACATGCTCTTCGATGACTTGATCAGCTGCCTTGCTTGGGGGTTACTTTGACAAAAATGAGTACAAACCAGAAGAACGTCCAATCTGGTTTCTAGAATCTAGATCAAGTAAGAACGGGACAAATTCAGATGTTGCTCGTTCTCTTTGTTTGCCTTTTGCCTGCTGAAAGCAGAACATACATATTAATAAACATTCACATTGACAGTTTTGAGATGAATAAGATGGAAATGCAAACCAAAATTAATGAAAAACTGACATACTTTTGAGAGGAGAAATCAATTTCACTCATGACCCTGAATTGCAAAATAAATTTTATACAGAATTTCAAGAGAATGAAAATATGACATCCTTTCGAGGTTTTCTTTGATATATGGGGGCTAGATCTAGATTTTCATAAGTCCATGTACGAGCCATTATCTAGAATCATGGCAGTGCAACCAAAGTGATAGGATTAAAGTAGGTTTGGTGGAATTGACATTAGTGGACTGTGGGGACAATTTTTTACATGGCCTAGTTGGAAGCAGAAAACTTTGTTCATATCTCTAGTGTTACACATAATTGAGCATAAGTTGATCCATTCTGCAACAACATGTTTCGGTTTGAGTAATTAAGATGGTCACTTAAAAAAACAATCTTAAGGTTGAGAAGTATATTTATGTCAACCAAATGAAAAATCTAGCTTATTCAGACAGATTCAGCTTTTTCATGTGAACCGAAACGCAAACAAATACTGAGCACTACAAAAAGAAGCAGTTACGGACCTCGTGAATTATTGGCCAGCATGTAAACCACAACCGCAGAATATATTCATCCGGAAATTGTATGCTTCACATACCAGTCAATATTAGTGGTTTGATCACCTGAAGATCCATCAGTTAGCACTGCCTGCTGATTAAAACATTAAAATATTCATGCAATTTGCCACTTCATTTTCACACTCTTGTTTCACTTTTCTTTGAAACTTGTAGAAAGCTGCTGCTACACTGCAGCTGGAAAACCCTAAAAAGATATAGAGGTACAAAATCTTCGTATCAATCAGTTGATGAAAATAATAAATAATAAACCAAACAAAGAAATCAAACTCACATCAACAGATAATTTTAGGAAATCTGATTTCATTAGTATATGGCTGCCAGCCTTAGTTTATAGTAGGCGTAACCATTCGGAAGGGCTGATTCTGGACTAGAGCCATAATTTTGAGTACGGAGCAGAAAGGAGATCTCCGAATCTCTGCACTGACCGCCTTATTGTTTTGAACTCTGCACTGACCGCAACATTGTTTTGAAATGAAATAACTTCACCAGGGGAAACTTTGAAACGATTAATACTTCTGACTGCAATATTAACACATACTCTTCGATGACTGATCAGCTGCCTTGCTAGAGGGATACTTTGGTGGGTACGAATCAGAAGAACGTCCAACCTGGTTTCTAGAATCTAGATCGAGTAAAAAACGAGACAAATTCAGGTGTTGCTCATTCTCTTCTATGGATTCCTTCATGGTAAAAAAGGGATAACTTTCGTCAAGTGGCCAATTGAATGTGACTGTTCTGGTTTGCCACAACATCTCCAACTCCGGGATCTCTTCTTGCTCCTAAGTTTTCCAACAATGCGACATTGTACAATAATTGTTTGTGCCAAACATTTCGTAGAAGTAGACGGCAGCTCTTAAATTGGGTAGTCAATGCTTGCGTCATTCCCAGCATGACTGTAAAAATCGAACTTTTATAAGTACAACAGTAGAAGCAAATCATGTCAAATTTTCTATGTAAACAGAACTGAAGTACAACAGAAGCAACTACCGAACATGAATTTGGAATATACTAGGAGGATTTCTTCACAAAAGGAATGTGCAAACTCCATTGGATCCAAGTCATTTACCAAAAATCTTAGGATATGAAAAGTGTGTATGGTAAATTATAATAGAAGATAAGTAAGCACATGATTTTGCAGAAAGAATGAAATCTATCTCGCATAAATTGGTCTACGAGTTTACTTGATGGTTAGATTAATCAGAGAAGCCTCGACTCTTTAACAAGATTAATTTCCTGAAAGCGTTTGATCACGTAAACTAAAATTCAATTGACAACACGGTTGCAGGATTTGGTTTTCACTCAAAGAAACTGGATTAGATTTCGTTTTCTTCACATCTCAGTATATATTTTATACTTTGATCTATACTCATCAAAGGGTTCGTACAACCAAAAAACTTAAGCAAGTATCAAGCAAAGAGACCCATTGGACCTATTCATCATCATTGCTTACAATTAAACAAAAGATACAAAACTATTTAAAAGAGAGATTGAAGCTGGAAGTATTCAATTGCACATGAGCCATCATTGCCCTTTCAGTTTCACACCAGAACTTCTTAGAAAGAATTCACTGTAACCAACTGTGAGACAGGACACGTGATCAGAGTACCACTCACTTGTCAGCTATAGTTAATCCCTGATTTTTCATAGTGTACTAAAAATCCCTTAAGGTCTTAAAAAAGAGAACTCAGCAAGTCAAAATCCCCACTTGCAAAAGAGGTTCAGGTTTAAGCCATATTCGATTACCAACAAAATTGAAGTTTGTTTATACCATCCAATACACAGGACAATACACAGGACAGGTTGGTTAACTAACATTGAAATTTGTTCTTGAAGTACTCAGAATGATGCATCATTCCAAAGTCCTCCCGTTTTGCCTAATTGGGTCCATTACCAACGGATCATTAACAACCCCTACTACGAAACTATGAAATTGATGTCTTCAATTAGCTTGATGTGTAATTAAAATACAGAAAAGATTACCTCTTAGGGCTTGGTAGCCAAGAAAGGCAGCCATGGCAAAGAGAGAAACAACAATTGGGGCAATTATCTTTCACGGATAATGGCAGGCCCATTGACTAAACTCTCCGCAAGTTTGACTGCTAAACCAGCACTTGCCAAACCAGCACTTGCCACATGTCCATCAACCAATGGTTTCTCAGCTAAGTTTTCTGGTACAACCGTTCGTTTACTGTGCAGTTGGTTCTCGCCATCAATTTCTTTCACCGACTCTCCAGGTCCCGTGGGAGAAGTTTCTGAACAAGTTCTTGTTGTCCATTCTTTGCATGACCCCATTGGAGAGTCGGTGAAAGAGATAGATGGCGAGAACCAACTACACAGTAAACAAGCAGTTGTAACTGAAAACTTAGTTGAGAAACCATTGGTTGATGAACATGTCGCAAGTCTTTGGTTTAGATCAAACTTGTGGAGAGTTTAGTCAAATGGGCCTGCCAGCATCCATAATTTTGTCATCGTTCATCATTTCTTGTACCATAGTCCTCCCGTTTTGCCTAATTGGATCCATTACCAATGGATCATTTACAACCCCTACTCCGAAACTATGAGCCTGAGACTTCAATTTTTCCATCATCTTCTTCTCATCATCCTGCAGTCTTTCATCTCCTTCCTTCTTCGCCGCCACGTTCATAAGACTTTGTTTCTTCAATGAATCTGAAAGCTTATCCTGCAGAGTTGCAGACCATTCCTTTTTTAAACTGAAAGAGTATTATCAATACATAACAATAATATCATGTTTGTTTTTTTTCTATCTGGTAGAAAAACAATCTCTATCTGTACGAAGGAAATGAAATAGCACCAACCTGGTGCTCTATCGTTCTCCCTATCGCTATCTATTACGTGAAATGTCCAAGTTAAAGTTACCGTTGACCCACTAATTTAAAAATTACTACTGATGGAGTTAAAAATCACCCTCGCGCTAACATTGATGACTATCAATATTACTTGATTATTATCTCAATCCTAGACATATATTCTCACCTTTTACATATAAAGATACAAAAGAGAGCAGCAAAAATCATGCCATTTGTGCTTTAATAATGGTAAAGTTGCGGATAAGATCTTACAATTATGAAATTAGAAAAAATGTTGCTATAAAAGATAATCATTTGATCTGGTGGAGTTGGGGAAAATAACAAATTATTAGTTTTGAGGTTAACAAATAGTTCTTGATATCAAACGAAGATGTTAGGAGGGAGGTTGCAATTATAACATTGCTGAGAGTGATCAGGGGATATGGAACGAGTTGTGGTGGATTATCTTTTGTGAGTTTAATAGGGTAAAGTGGGAAACATACGAAATAAATCACATTTTCAATAGAATCATAGAACCAATTGAAGCTAGAAAAACTAACGCCATTTCAAGAGGTGCCTTTTAAGATGCAATATGTTGAGGCACTTTGAAAGAAGCAGTGGCAGGTAACGTTCAAGTGACCACTATCAAAGTAGATCGAAAAAATAAACATGTTGTAAGCATTTGAACCAAATGCAGCATGTTTATTTAGGGTTTTATTTCATGCACTCTTAACTTCACAACCACATACCCACATACCAGCATGATGATTTGTGAATTTCCATCATTGCCTCAAATAACCAAACACTGAACCCTTCCTACATATCTTACCACATTGAAGTAAAATTCAATCACAGTTAAATCAAAATTTGAACGGATTCCAAAACTCTAGGGTTTGGGTGTGATCATAATTTGTTTCAAAATTCAACAGTAAGAGAAAGGGCAAAGTTTAATCTAAGTGTTGCTTTGGTTTCTGCAAACTGGAAATCTAATCATGACTTTTTTTTTATTATCAGAAATCGAATCATGACTTCAATTAGCTTGATGTGTAATTAAAATCTATATAGAATAGATTACCTGTTAGGGATTGGTATCCAAGAATGGCAGCCATGGCAAAGAGAGGGACAGCAATTGGGGCAATTATCTTGTTAGTAATTGGACCCATAATTTTGTCATCGTTCACCATTTCTTGAACCATAGTCCTCCCGTTTTGCCTAATTGGGTCCATTACCAGTGGATCATTAACAACACTTACTACGAAACTGTGAACCTGAGACTTCAATTTTTCCATCATCTTCTTCTCATTATCCTGCAATCTTTCATCTGAAAGCTTATTATCCTGCAGAGTTGCAGACCCTTCCTTTCTCATCTCATCATCAACGACTTTCTCCCCGGCTTTCTTTCATCTGATCTGAGAAAAATGGAGAAATTTCTGGTAAGAACCGAGGAAAGAGATGGAGTGAAAATTTAGGGCAACAGGGGCGATGACTTTATAAGGGTTTTTCTGTTTAACACTTTCCGGACCGAGCAAGTTTCACGGAGGCCCATTTGTGTGTAGAGAGCTGATTGACCACTTTCGACGCGCATTCACCATTAAAAAAAAAAGGGTTTGACTTTTCTAAACTCTCCCGCACAAGGACAACAACCTCTTGTAAAATTGTTACCTGGTAATTTGGTCACTAAGATGTACTAATTTATGTGTTCTATACAAACTTGTTCTCAGCTAGATGAATTATATCGATTTTTAAGGGACATAAAATCAACAAAACTTTACACTATAGATGAATGCAAGTAAAATTTATTTATTCCTCTAAGTAGCCTTTTCAATTTCCTCCAACATCTCGATTTTATTGGGATTTTTCAATGCAACATAAAATCCACTCACCCTTTTCTTGTTCTTTTCCTCATGTTTGCATTCTGTCTTTGTGGTGTATTCTTGCATTACATACTCAGTTCTATATGCTTTAGAACCCCGATCTTCATGATATACCCAAATGTCTTTGCATTCAATTGAATTTGTAGAGTTTCCGCTCGAATAGATTGGAGTACGTGGTATATTTGACAACCAAAAGCCTCGCCCTGCAACACGAATCTGAACCATGTTGATGTTATCCACACTGCCTCTTATTATATTGCAATGCGCCCGATTGCCTCCTACTGATTTTTCCTTATAGCACTTTCATATAAACAGGTACCAATGGTTTGGTTCATACCCCTTGTAATCTTGCATGAGTCTTTTAGGACGATCATTGTAGAAATCGAGCACTTCCTTCATTATGTTAGCGGGTAATGCTTCTCCTAATTTTTTTCTGGTGAGATAGACAGATAGTAATGAATCAATATAGCATTTGTTGGTTTAAATTTAAAACCAGATGGAAGCGCGCTTCATCATCAAGAACCTTTGGCATTAGGTTGCTACTAGAGAGGTTGGTCTTGACACTTGAAGAAGAAGAAGACATTGTATCGGTATATAAGAGGAATGGATAGAATCAGTAACTTATAAACAACCACATGAATTTGCACTACAACGTTAAAATTATGCGATTAGCTTCTGCTATAGTTTGAGTATATGGGACACAAGTTCTATGTGTTAAAGTTTTTGGCAGAGCTTATATACGAAATGCACGAGGACCATTGACATAAAAATAACTTCTTCAGGTCTCTCACACATAACTAGTGACCAATGCATGTAACAACCGTGAATTTTTTGATATAAATATTCAGTGTTTGTTTTACTTGGAATTCAAATAAAAAAATAGAAAAGATTGAGAGGTATCGGAGAAAACTAACCGTGTTTGAGATTCGAGGATGCAATGCTGATGAGATTTGAATGCCCAATGCAAATAGTGTTTATTGCCCATTTTGTATAGGATATGTATATGAGATTGAAATTTGTAAAGAGAATTGGAATGGTATAATTGTGAGTTAAGTGGTATTATGAAGAGGGGAAAAAGTTTCTGCAAAAAATGATACACATCCCGCGGCATTACTCATCATAATCTTATTATCTCTTCTTTGATCTTCTCTTTATTTGTATCTGTTCTGATAATCTTATGTCCTTATAACTTCCTTTTAACAAAATCTAGGAATGTGGAATCGAGTTTTTGCTTAAAAACTTTGTGTTTATCTTTTCTTTTCTCTCAGTCTAGCTATTACTTTCTTTGATGCTATTTAAATTAATGGAAGCTTAATTTTTTTTGTAGGTCTCCTGATTTTCTCAACTTGGGGAATCCAGTGGTGGAGTTTTCAGAATGCAATCTGCATTTGAAATACAAGCAGTGGTTTTATTGACAGTGGTGTTCACCGTCTTCTCATGCAAGATGGTCCAAATTAGTAGAAGTATAAACCAAAATCTAGTCATAGATACCCATTATAGAATCCTAGATCATACAAATCTGCACATCAATAGCCAGATCCTCTCGTAAGATCTTCAACCAAAAATTCAAAAAATTCTACCTCCTAAACTGACGCGCAGTCATAGGCAAGATCTTAGGACGGAATGGAATTACATGCAACTTTCCGAATTTAATCCATATAATATATATACTCCATATCAACACCATTTATATTTTTTGGATTTTTTGCCGGATACTCGGATCAGAAAAGCAATTCTTGGAAAAAGAAAGAACCCTATATATATATTGAGATATTCTCAGAAGAAAACACCATTTCAAGCCAAAAACTTTTACAAATCAAACAACATTCTTAAAAAGCCTAAGATGTCGTCTTCAAATGAAAACCGCATCAATCTTCTCTGCAGAAAGCTAAGGAATGCAGCCATTGAATTACTACCAGCTGCAAGACGTGTGGTTGGTTCGTCTCAAAATATCAATGTTGCAGCGGAGGAATAGACAAGTGGTATTCTTGGAAAACTAGTTGCAAAAGAAAAAATCAAGATGAGAACCATTAGAGCAGCAGTGAACTCCCTATGGAGACAATACAGAGGGAAGGAAATCTGTGTCATGGGGCACAACCTAATGCTGGTAAAGCATAATAATGAAGAAGAGCAAAATGAAGTCATTCAGAATGGCCCTTGGATCGTTGGTGGAGAACTGTTTGTAGTTCAAAAATATTTCTCACATATTCCACTGAATGAGTATGAGTTCACGCACCAGATCTTCACTATCCAATTCAAATATCTTAAACTAGAGCATATGAATGTGGCAATCATCGACGGAGCTTTGGAGTTAATGGGAAAAAAAATATCAACCACACCAACAAACTGCAGACCCAAGTATGGTAACACAGTCACAGCAAGGATAAAGATAGATCTCAAGAAACCTCTACACAGAGGAGGATTGTGGAAAACCATTGATGGAGGAGAGTCTTATGTCAGATACCATTGGAGTTTACAGCCAAACAGCATCTGTGAAAAGTGCTGGGTCATCGACCATGTGGAAAATAAATGTATGCAAACAAAATATCTTCTGCATCTGGATAGTCTCTCTACTAAAGAGTATGAAGATTATATGCGTGAAGAAGCTGATGTTTACGAAGCAAATGAAGATGAAAGAAGTATGGACAATTCTTTTGCTCAAGAGATGGGAGCAGCAGAAGAAGCAGATGATTCTAGGTAGAACAAAAGGATGAGGAACTCTACTTTGAACCAGCCACCAGCTATGAACCCTCATAACCTGCATGTAAACCCCATAACTCTAGAGAAAGCGGTACTTCTACTACTTTGGAAAATCAAAATACTGAGATGATGGAGGCTGATATTTCAAATGCAATGGCTTCAAACCCCATAACTGAAAATCATGGACTTCCTGCTCAGGTATACACCATTCATTACAGTTTTCCAAACTTTACTAATTATTTTCAGTTTATTTCCTTGTGCACCAATCTTAGAATCAACAATTTAGTTTTGTCGAGTTTTTTAGGTACCATGAAAATTATCTCATGGAACTGTAACGGTTTTGGTGCTAAGGAAACTAGAAACTATTTGTTAGATTTAAATAAAATGCTAAACCCAGACATAGTGTTTTTGCAAGAAACAAAGGTCAACTCTGATAAGATACTAAACTTTATAAGACCGTTAAACTTCCCTAACAATTGTTATGTTCCGTCTGTGGGTAGAGCTAGAGGAATTTTCCTTCTTTGGAAAGATGGTTTGAACTTGATATTATATATCAAGACAAAAACATGTTTCATTGTCTAGTCTGCAGTGATCCTGCTAAACCAAAATGGCTACTCTCCTGTGTTTATGGTTCTCCATATCCACAAGAAAAAACAACTCAATGGAACTTCGTTGAAAAAGTTTGTGAAAACTTCAATATCTCTGCACCTTGGGTTTTGCTTGGTGACTTAAACATAATTATGCATAGTGATGATAGATCAAATGGCAGTGGTGTTGTTTCTAAGGTTTCCCCCATAGTCCAAGTGATCCATGATATAGGTCATACTAACTTAGGTTTCCATGGTAATCCCTATACTTGGTGATCGAATTTTTATATAGTGGTAAGTAAGGTTGTCGTTCACTCGGACTTGTTGAAATTGATTTTAGGATTTAATAAAGAAAAATAATAAAAATGGAGAAAATATACAATTTATGTCACAAGACAAAGAGAGTTACTAGGACTCGGAATTCCACCAATTCTCACATTCATGCGGTTCATCTATTAATTCCGGACAATTAAGGCTCATAAAGTAACAAACATCGACTTTAATTCTTTGCCAAGGTAGATTTTATAAAGAATTATATGTAATTCACAAGCATGACGCATCTAAAGTACCTAAGACTAAGCATGCGACATCTAACGAATTCACAAATAATCAATAAAAATCATGAATCACTTATAATAGTGCAAATAGTCATAAAGGAATTAAATAGAATTACCACATGGGTGCAAAACAGACTTCCTCCGTCGTCCCAGTGATGGGTTCTAGCTCATCACCGTGTAAACACGCTCAAAAATCATTATTAATGCTCAAAAAATGGTTTACAAATGATGAACAAGGGAGAAAAGATGAAAAGCCTGATTTGTAACAGTTTTAATTGTTACAAACGGTCTGTTACAGAGAACGATACATGTAAAGTGTTGCTGTTGCTGTACTACGACCCTCAGATGTCTGATTTTTAAGTCTGTCTGCTAAACTACGACCCTCAGATGTGTCGTTGTCACTTTAGAGAAAACAACGGTCCCCTGTGCGTTGATGTTCTTCGTGTTCTTCAACAGCAGCAGAAATGGTGGTTTCCTACCACTTGATTTTCTCGACCTTCTGAAGCTCTGCAACTCTCCCAATCTCTCCCCAAACTCTCCGCCCCCCTTGTATGGTACTAATCCAACCTATTTAAACCCGAAAGATGCATCGAATCTCCTTCATAACTTCAAAATATCCTCTCTTTATTATTTTTATTCTCACGACAATATTTTCCATTTCTTTGATCTTCCACGCGTTATCAGCTATAAAACATTCCTTATTTATCTTCTTCACGCATCTCTGTAGTGCAAAACACTCCAAACTGATGCATTACACGCCTCTAACTCGTGTCAACTTCACTTGAACCCGTGAAAGCTTTTTTCCACTCTAACCCATCCAAAATCCGATCGACAAATCTGCCAGGAGTGAAACTCTTTTTCCCGCCAACAATGAAAATTCAAATGAAGAAGATGGGATGCCCCCTATCCTGAACTGGGGTGTGAATAGCAACTGGGTGCCCCTTAGCAATTGAGGTTCCCCTTATCCAATGTGGGAGTCCGCATAGCAAATGTCCTCCGGGGTGCTCTGCATAATTTTTCGAGCCGATTTTTCCAAAAATGTTTATTTCCCAAAAATACCTACAAACACACAAAAACCATAATTAGTACAATATCGAGCACTAACAATACGAGTAACATTGAGAACAAAATAGACACAAAAATGTGTCTATCAAATACCACCAAACTTATTATTTGCTAGTCCTCGAGCAAATTTATTCTAGAAAATAAAAATCATTTGAACCCCTAGGTGGCCCTAGTGGCGGAGTGTTGTCTCCGGAGGGTTTACCTGAGGTGTACCCACAAAACCTTTATATTCCAGACCCTAGATATCTACGCCAAACCTTGGAAAGCGCTAAAGAATCTCCTTGGTTGGCATACTTATTGACTACAGGAGGAAGTACCCTGATGCGAAATTCCAATTGATGTACACGAGTTTGCACTCAAGCATACTAATTAAAATTCATATAAAGTGACAGAGCTCTACTCATATAGTTTCTGGACATCATAAACCGGAGTCAACCAATCACATGGAAAGATTCAGAAGATGGATGTAGAGAAAAACATGGATGATGTTGACTAAGGTGAACCTATCCTAATGGACTGAGATACCTGGTCTCGACTAATATCAACCCAACTCGGCATATACAAGGGGACCAAAGTGGTCGATAATCCTAACTCTAGGTCAACACAACTGGCATATACAAGGGCTCCAGTGGTCGACTTTATTGAATTTATTCCGGTTGGTCTGATGGTCTAGTCTAAATTTTTTTATATATATATATATATATATATCTCAGTCACTCTATTTCACCCTAGCAATAGCAAAAAGAAAAAGAAAAAGAAGTGATCATGATTCTTTCGATGTTTCCATCACGAGGATATGGCGAAACTACCATGTTTTCTTTTCTAACACCTGAGCTCTGTGCTTTTATGAATAGACTCTTCTAGATATTTCCATCTAATCAGATTGGTTCCTCAACTCCTACAACCAAGATGTTCCCATCCACTTAGATTAGTTAGTGCCAACCTTAATAAGCATAAATTTCTAGTCTCTGGAGTTTATTTATTGCAACTAAAAAGTTTCTCTCATACCCCCAAACTTAAATCTAACATTGTCCTCAATGTTCTAAAGATGAAATTAAAAACATGAACAAGGAGAAACTGTTACCATTTGAAGCAAAAGAGTTAAGGAAAAATATTACCGTGTTGCAAGAGCATGGGTTACCTCCCAAGAAGTGCTAAGTTTAAAGTCTTCAGCCAGACATTGGAAAGGATTAGTCACCTCAAAGGATCATATAGCAACAGTCGGAATAACTGCGGTTCATCTGAATCAAAAAGTGCTACCCACAAGAAGAGGAAACTGCAACAGACCAGGAAGATATCCAACATACCCTTATCTATTTTTTTGTTTAAGACAACTATATCTAGTTGTGGTTCGGGTTCATGTTCTATAAAAGGGTCTAGATAAACAGTTTTCATGGGCTGGACTTCCTCAAAAGAAGGATTCTTAAGATCAGGTTGTAGAGTCTGGAAATACTCAGTTAAGAACTTAGAGGCACATAACAATAACCTGAATAATTGAGGATCCTCTAAGTTAATCAGTTTTGACTTACACAGCTGACCACAATAAGAATGGTGGTCTTCCTTAAGCAAATGTGTCGACCCTAATCTCCTAAAGTAATTAGGTTTAGCCTCAAAACTTAATAATTGACACATCTGAAACTTATACGTTCCCACAATTGGTTGAAAAATATTTGGTGGGAAAACAAAATCAATCGTGGTATCATAGCCTGGGTTAACCAGATTAACCAGAGGATGGGTTCTTGACAACTGAACTTCTTTATGGACACAACTAGGCTCAGGAAAGAGTGTATGAAGATAATCTTTTAAAATGGTTGAGGCACATATGTCAAGTCCCAAGTTAGGGACCTTTCTAAGAGTTAAGGCACATGGAGAATGATAATCACCCCAAACTTAGAGTTTTCAGTGTCTCTAAAAAGACTAGTCACAACTTCCCTAATTTCAAGGTTATCTGATTCCTGAAAATGGTCAATTGATTCTTCTAAGTCAGGTACATCCTCACTCATCTCTACGAGTTCATTTTCTTTTTCTAAGTCTATTGTTTCTAAATCGCTAGACTCAAAATATACTCGTTCCTCTAAACCATCCTTGGCTTCGTAATCAAAAGGAAATACTACATCGTCTAAAACGGGGGTATCTCTAGTCAAATCCTCATCCTTTTGAATAGGTGAATAATTATTAAAATTATTTGGATTTGAACTAGAAATAATATTATCGTTATAAAGCTCAATTGGGGTAACAATTTCCTGATCACTATGCCTATTTATTTCAAATTCTTCATCAACACTATTCTCATCATAATCATCATTATAACAACATGAAAATGGTTGAACCTCATCTACACAAGTAGTGTTACCAATTCTAACCTCGTCATCCTGATAAAAATTGTCCTCATTTTCACGGGTGATATAAAGAATGTATTGGCAATCAAGAGTAATTCAAGCAATTCTTTCTTCCGTATCTAACTCTAACCTTCGTGTTGTCTCAGCAAACTCACGTGTTGACTCAGTTAACTTACACGTTGACTCAAGTATCCTACGTGCTTCATCTAGAGAAGAGGAATTATAGGAACTTTGCTCGTATGACCGGTATTCATGTGAATAGTAATTGGGCTCACCGTGGTATGAGCCACGATCTTCAAAAGGATGGCGTTCCCAACCATTATTCACATTATGGTCATAATAGGAATAATGCCCATGTTGCTCAATTGGATATTCATATTCATTGTGATGGCTATTATAATACCAGTTTGACATCCTAACTGCAAGGGAATTCTACACAAACACAAACAAGGCTGACGCGAACACAACAAACCTGCTGATTTCTAGCAAACAAAAAGCATGA
Organism: Papaver armeniacum; assembly: GCA_023531295.1. NCBI lineage: Eukaryota > Viridiplantae > Streptophyta > Magnoliopsida > Ranunculales > Papaveraceae > Papaver > Papaver armeniacum. The sequence continues at coordinate 300,010 of JAJJWW010012064.1, forward strand.
TGGCTCCACTTAGATTGTTTCTAGACCAGCTTTTAATCCTTCGAAAGGGAATTCGTTACAACTGGAGCAAACCCCTCTCGGAATCAATCAGGAGTTTAAGTAAGTTGAATAGAGGCAAGGGAAGCTGCGTGGAGCTTTGATACCCAAGGCCTCACCGCATTACAAGGCGGTTAGATCCACGCATTCAACTTACAGAAACCATCATGAACTTCGAAGTATGCTTAAAGAGTAACCAATATTTTTCGAATGACTTTCTTATTAAGCTCGTTACCCTATCGATCTCGTTCTAGTCAGTATTTTAAGCTTAGGTTCGTGCTTGGTATTGTTTTCCTAAGGCGCGCAAGAAGAGAATGGTGATGAAATCTGAACCCTTATCTTGTATGGCCAGTCCTTTCCCTTTACTAGGAAATTAAAGCAGCCGTTTTCAATACCTCAACATATATGCATACAAAAATCATCCGATAAACCCTTTGACAGGGGATTCGCGGGTGTTTAGAATTCTTACCTCCCGTTCCAGACGGGGAATGAACCGTTGAAGTCGACTCGGGCCACGACTCCTATGTCATGTACGAACCCGAGGGGCCGAGACAGTATCGTAACTGTCGTCCTTCCCTGTGCAGTTTATATTTAAATTAACCCTTCCTTAGGGTTTAAAATTAATAATGTCCAATAGTCCAAAAATAAAGTCCAAAAATTAAAAAGAAAAAAAATAAAAAGAAAAAAAATTACCTAATTACAGTTTCTAAAAATAAATAAATAATAATTACACTATATACAAAATTTTCTTCTTCACTCCGTTCGGATCTCTCTTTTCTTTCCTATTTTGGCTTTGCTTTTCTTTTCACACTTTCTCTTTTTCTTTCGCTCCACTCCAAATCTGAAAGCAAACAGGAATACCAAAACGCGTAAAAGAACAAAAATAATAACAAAAAAACCTAAAAACAAATCTATACACAAGTCTGCGTCGGCGGCGCCAAAAATTGATCGAATTTAGAATAGTGGTAAGTAAAGTTGTCGTTCACTTGGACTTGATGAAATCGATTTTAGGATTTAATAAAGAAAAATAATAAAGATAGAGAATATATACAATTTATGTCACAATAGGAAAGAGATTCTTTGGGACTCGGGATTCCACCAATTCTCACATTCATGCGGTTCATCTATTAATTAGGACAATTAAAGCTCATAAAATAACAAACATCGACTCTAATTCTTTGCCAAGGTAGATTTTATAAAGAATTATATGTAATTCACAAGCATGACGCATCTAAAGTACCTAAGACTAAGCATGCGACATCTAAAGAATTCACAAATAATGAATAAAAATCATAAATCAATTATAATAGTGCAAATAGTCATAAAGGAATTAATCAGAATTACCACATGGGTGCAAAACAGCTTCCTCCGTCGTCCCAGTGATGGGTTCTAGCTCCGCATGGTAAAAACACGCTCAAAATCATTATTAATGCTCAAAAATGGTTTACAAATGATGAACAAGGGAGAAAAGATGAAAAGCCTGATTTGTAACAGTTTTAATTGTTACAAACGGACTGTTACAGAGAACGATAATGTAAAGTGTTGTTGTTGCTGTACTACGACCCTCAGATGTCTGATTTTTAAGTCTGTCTTCTAAACTACGACCCTCAGATGTGTCGTTGTCACTGTAGAGAAAACGACGGTCCCCTGTGCGTTGATGTTCTTCGTGTTCTTCAACAGCAGCAGAAATGGTGGTTTCCTACCACTTGATTTTCTCGACCTTCTGAAGCTCTGCAACTCTCCCAATCTCTCCCCAAACTCTCCGTCCCCCTTGTATGGTACTAATCCAACCTATTTGAACCCGAAAGATGCATCGAATCTCCTTCATAACTTCAAAATATCCTCTCTTTATTATTTTTATTCTCACGACAATATTTTCCATTTCTTTGATCTTCCACGCGTTATCAGCTGTCAAACATTCCTTATTTATCTTCTTCACACATCTCTGTAGTGCAAAACACTCCAAACTGATGCATTACACGCCTCTAACTCGTGTCAACTTCACTTGAACCCGTGAAAGCTTTTGTCCACTCTAACCCATCCAAAATCCGATCGACAAATCTGCTAGGAGTGAAACTCTTTTTCCCGCCAAAAATGAAAATTCAAATGAAGAAGATGAGATGCCCCTATCCTGAACTGGGGTGTGAATAGCAACTGGGTGCCCCTTAGTAATTGAGGTGCCCCTTATCCAATATGGGAGTCCGCATAGCAAATGTCCTCCGGGGGTGCTCCGCATAATTTTTCGAGTCGATTTTTCCAAAAATATTTATTTCCCAAAAATACCTACAAACACACAAAAACCATAATTAGTACAATATCGAGCACTAACAATACAGAACATTGAGAACAAAATAGACACAAAAATGTGTCTATCACTTGGACCAGCAATAAACATGGTACAGGTAGGATTAAAACTAGGTTGGATAGAGCTTTCATAAACTCTGATTGGCTTATAAATTTTCCTAATGCTTGCCTTAAACATCTTCCTTTTCTTGGCTCAGACCATTGTCCTATTTTCCTTGATATGTCTCCAAATGATAAAATTAGTACTAAGAATTGGAAATTTTTTGAGTGCTGGCTCCGCGATACTTCTTGTAAAACAAAAATCAAAGATGCTTGGGAAAAGCATTTCAGCGGATCTGCAGCATACTCTTTGGATCAAAAACTTGTAGAGACAAGAAGACTTCTATCAATCTGGAACAGAGACTCTTTTGGCAACATTCAACATCAATTGAACATTCTGCAACAACAACTTCAGTTACATCAACAACCAAATGCTGCAAATGATAATACTGCTAAAATCATAGAAGTGGAAAAAGAGATAAATGAATGGCACATCAGAGAAGAAGAATTTTACAAACAAAAATCAAGAGATTCCATGTTCACTGAAGTCGACCAAAATACTAAACACTTTCATCTTCAAGCCAACAGAAGAAGGGCGCGTAACAGAATAGAATCCCTGCAAAAACCCAATGGCACTTGGTTTAGTGGAAGACAAAACTTGGAGGAACTTCTCACTAATCATTTCAAGAACATCATGAGTACATCTGAACCATCCATGGATGAAGACTTTCTCAACATCCTCCAAAAGTGTATCACAGATGAAGATAATATGTCTCTTATGAAGATCCCAGATGAAAATGAAATAGAAAGCGTACTTAAAAGCACGCAACCTTGGAAGGCACCCGGTCCAGACGGATTCCATCCAGGTTTTTTTCAAACTCAATGGGACACTGTCAAAGAAGAAGTAATTGATATGGTGCAAAGTTTTTTCATTTCAGGCAGATTATTAAAGAAGATGAATAGAACAAATATATGCTTGATACCAAAAACGCAGTTACCACATTCCCCAGGTGATTATAGGCCCATTGCCTTGTGCAACTCGACATACAAGCTCATTACGAAGATTATGGCAAGCAGACTAAAGCTTCATCTCGACAAGATTATATCTCCCATGCAGGCAGCTTATGTTCCAGGGCGGCAAGTAGGAGATAATATCCTCTTAGCCCAAGAACTAATTCACTGTACGAAAAGGAAGAAAACCAAGAAAGGTTACATGGCTCTTAAATTGGATATGAGTAAAGCTTTTGATCGAGTAGAGTGGAGCTTCCTCAAAAATGTAATGACGCAACTGGGATTTAACGACAAATGGTGTCAGCTTGTACACGAGTGCATCAGTACAACAGAAATCCAAATTCTTCTAAATGGTTCACCATGCAAACCATTCAAACCAACTAGAGGAATCCGTCAAGGTGATCCCCTTTCAATTTATTTATTTCTTCTAACAATGGAGGTACTCACCAGATCTCTTGCTCAAGCAGAACATACCAAGAATCTTCAAGGTATAAAAATCTCAAGAAATGCACCTCAAGTGACGCATTTACTATTTGCAGACGACTGCCTTTTGTTTGCAAGGGCTGACATTCAAAATGTAAAACATTGCTGGAAGTAATCAACAAATTCAGTGAGATTTCAGGGCAACAGATCAATTTCCAAAAATCTGTTATTTTCTTCTCGAAGCACATACATCCAAGGCATTGTAGAATATTGTTAAGAAGACTGAAGATGAAGAAAATGGCTTTAGAAGAAAAATATCTTGGAATTCCTCTCTTTTTGAATAGAAAGAAAACAAATTCTTTCACAGGGCTGGTGGAAATTATGAAAACAAGACTTTCTAAATGGAATGGAAAGTTCATAAATCAAGTAGGAAGATCCATTATGGTTAGAAGCGTAGTCAGTACAATGCCGTCTCACCATATGAGTGTCTTCAAACTGCCATAAACTACTATAAAGGAGATGGATAAAGTTCAAAGAACTTTTTTGGTGGAAAAAAGAAGAGGATAAGGGCTTCTATTTTATTTCTTGGCCATCAGTCGGGAAACACAAAGCTCAAGGTGGTATGGGTTTTTGTGATCTCTCGGTTTTCAACAAAGCGTTACTTGCAAAAACAGCGTGGAGGTTATGTAATGAGAAGAATCAACTTTGGTCGAATGCAATGAAGAAAACATATTTTGCGAGATACTAATGCAATGCATGCTAAAAAAAAAAAAAAGAATTCATCTTGGGCGTGGCAGAGTGTTCACAATTTGATGAGTTTCGTGAAAGACTTCGTTTCGGGTCATTGGCAATGGAAGGAAAGTCTTAACTGGGAAGATGTTTGGCTGCCTGGTTTAAACAATCCGCCAACACCAGTGGTCACTATGGACGAAGCAAACAACTACAAGTTTGTGTCGGAACTAATTGATCAACATACTAGGTCATGGAAAGTTGGTTTAATCCAACATATTTTCGATCTAGCAGATACCCAGACTATTCTTCAGATCAGAATTCCCCAGAGATGTGAAGATAGGCTCGTATGGACTCTAACAAGAGACGGAAATGTCTCTGTTAAATCTGCATATCGTAAGCTGATGGAAATTAAAAATAATGAATACACCCCTGAAAGTGCAGAAACAACAAAGTTCTGGAAGCAGCTGTGGAGCATTGACACATTACCAAGAGTGAAACATTTTCTATGGAAGTGTTTAATTGACATTATACCTTCCAATGAAAGAATGGCTAGAATCACGAACTGTAGAGGAAGTACTTGCAGAATATGTAATCATGGGATAGAGACAATAAGCCATATCCTCATGGAATGTAGCTTCTCTAAAGGTGTGTGGTTTACAGTCCCCGGTGGTCTTCATAGCATACAGAATAGTGGAGGAAATGTTGCAGAATGGATCAAAGGATGGTTCACAGACCCAATGAATAACCTGGTGGATGATTGGATAGTCAGAATGGCAAACACGGCATGGGAAATCTGGAAGGCCAGATGTAATTATACTTTCCAAGACATCCAACCTAATGCAGTGAGTGTAATAAAGAGTACACACCTGCTGAATTCATGAACAGGGAAAGACATGCGACTAAGTCACAAGAAAGCATCCCAAGCCAAACATCAAGCCATAACCCCTTTGACTTGGATTCCACCTACATCCCCTTTTATCTCTTTCTGTTGTGACGCTTCTTACAAAAAATTACATCATACTCATCATTCTGGCATTGGATTAATCATTAGAAATTTTGCAGGTTCCTTCGAGTGGGGGAGATGCGCCTATGCAGATCATTATGTGAATCCAGAGCAAGCGGAATGTGGAGGTCTCTTAATGTCTATGGAATGGGCGAAAGAAATGGGAATTCAACAAGCCTGCTTTGAACTAGATGCAGATGCTGTAATTGAAGCAGTCACTGGAGACCTACATAAAGTCGCTTGGGAAAACCAGTCATTCATACTAGATATTAAATTTTTGTTAAGCAGTCAGCCTCTATGATCCTGCAAGTCTATTAATCGAGTTTGTAATAAGCCAGCAGATAAACTAGCTAGGCATGCAAGAGTCTTTAAAAGGTCAAGTACTTGGTCGATAAATCCCCTAAACTTCATTGTTTCTACTCTGAAGGAGGATGAAAACTTTGTTCCAACTATCAATTAGTTAATATATTCTTTTTTGCATTAAAAAAATGTATAATTGTGAGTTTTTTTTTGGTTGTGCACAGAGCATGCTCTATAGGTACAACTTCTAATTATTGACCAACTATTTTTCAGCCGTTGATTTTTATCTTTTAAAATATCACCAATTCATAGTAATTCTTCAAGGAATGGGTCACTGACTCACAAGAGTCGGTTGCACTGATGAATCGTATTATCGGCATAGGTTGTTTGATCTTTATAGTTTAGAGTATGATTTATGTATGATTTAGAGTTCTAATTGATTTTTATTTTTTTTTGAAACTAGGGTTTTTTTTTGTTTCTGCTGAGTTTTTCCCTAAACCCAAAATTATGGGTTTTTAGTTTGATTTTACTGTTAATTTTATAGAGTTCTAATTTGATTCTTTCCTTAATTTGAGTTCTAATTTAATTTTTCCCTTTAAAGCTGCTTCGTTCTTCTACAAAACTGGTTTGCTTTGGCATGGATTGAAGAAATTTGATCTTGCTGCTGTTTGTTTCCATGATTTTTATATTAATTGCAGGAATATATCATAATAATTAATAAAAGAAACTAATAAATGATTTGTTCTTAACAAAATTAGCTTAGGATTTTCTATATTTGCTTATAATATTAATTGCAGGAATATATCATAATAATTAACAAAAGCAACTAATAATTAATTTGTTCATAACAAAATTAGCTTAGGATTTTCTATATTAGCTTATAAAACTGAAAATTTGAAAATCTTGAGAGGATTTGGAAAGATCTTTTTTCCTTTTTTTTGAATTACTGAGTATTAACAAAAACAACTAGCAGTGATATGTTTCTCTTTGTACCTTGTGTGCATACTTAGCTCTTTTCATGCTTTAAAATTTACAAGTTCAAAATAAAATACATGCATTAAGCGAAGTTACAGGACACAAAATCACAAACGGGGAGGAAATCACTATGTAGCTCAATTTGTCAAGGTCTAAGTTTGTTTCAACCCTTGTTCAAAATTGGGTCATCGTCATACCTGTAGTAATGATAAAATGTCATGTCAGTTTGTTTAGCCCAGGTAAGAATTTTGATTAGCCCAAGCATCAGCATTTGTACTCCTATAATTATTCTAGTTGGAAGCTTGAAGAATTCCTTGCGGTGCTCAATCTTGGAAATCTAAAAATGTTAGGAATTTTTTAATGAATCGGAAGTTATTTCATTCAACTTTCAATAACATTTGTAAGTTAAGTGTTCGATGAATTGTACTAATGAAATTTTTTTGCCTTTTTCAAGTCTCATCAATCTTAGTACGTTAATTGTTTCATAGATTTGTATACCTGAACCCAAGAAGTAGTTGTCGACTTCGCTTCAGTAATTTTAAGTGGTTAACTGTTTGATGAATTTTCCTATTTGTTTTGATATTGCAGCTGCAAGGAGCATCAACCGGCTATACTTTTTACACTATTTTTTACGTTGGATTTATCAGCTCTCCACAAGGTTCTCTTTTCCTTGACCTTTTTATCTTGTACGTTTTGTTTTGCGAGTCTTAGACATCTAGAATCTCATTTATGCTGTAATTTGTTCTATGTATCCATACTGAATTAATCAATGATGTGTTTTGCTGCATTAATATATATCAACGGTTCATTGTTTATATTTTAATTTATCATGTATTCATTTTTTGAAGATTCTTACTGAAGTTAATTACTTTATAAAAGTGAATTAAGAAGAACGTAGCACTCAGTTGGATGTATATTTTCTATGCAAAAGACAACATCTACAAACCGTGTCACTATGTACTTTCAAGTCAAATATGAGAACCATCCGTTCAAAGGGACCTTTTAATCCATATCAAAGAGAATTACATTTTGTTTGGGGAAAAAGTTGCTCCATTGTAATCTTTTTCCTTTTTTTGTTAATGAAAAATTGAGTTAAACGTTTCCCTCTTAATTGAGCTAAAAGTTACAGCAGTCATAATGGATTGTTATCTTTATTTTTTAGTACTACAATGCGATGATAATCTATGTACTGCATTCAAATTTTAACAATTAACTTCCCGTATAGCATAAAACCTTGTAATCTTCACTTTCCTTTAAGGTAAGCTTTTCCGTGAATAACTTGATGGTCTTTTAGCATGTTTTTTTTTTTCTTCTGTTAGGCACTTTTATAACCCTTGTGGGTTCCTATACTTTGCTAACCAAGTATTTGATTTGGTGGCTTTTTGATCGGTCGATTTTCGCACAATGCGGTGGTAGTCAAGTATTCCTTTCGTCTTGTATTCCTATATTTTTCGTGTATGTTACATCTTCTACTGATGTTAGAATGAGGTTAGAGATGGGGGAAATCAAACACTCAAGCTCTGTTGTAGCAGGAATTGCACTCTCCCTTATCACTATCATTTTTTGTTATTTCATGATTCATCTGTTGGAGAAAAAAAAATTAGCCCACCCAAACATAAATTTCTGGTTCCGTCGCTGCTCATGGCCTTGGGTTTAAAGAGAGCTTAAACCCAAGACCATAGCATTTTGCATTTGTTAAAAGCTGCAGTTATTGTTTCTAATTTTGGACCTGTTTTTATAGTTGTACGTGTTCAAAAATGGTGAGGACCGAGTTGTCTGCGAAGGCAAAGAATAAAGTAAGTGCATGCTTATCTTTATGGTTCATTGTTTAAAATTTATAAGTGGTACGTGCTTACTTATCTTGAAAGTAGCTTCTGTAGATACGGAGATGTGAATTCATATGCATAAATATCTTGCAACTTAGTTCTTTACTTCCAGCTATAATTTTTAGTTTCTCCATTACATTGCTGCATCTTTTCAAGTTGTCTGCATCATCGTGTTATCATTTTATCTGAGTTCTGCATTTGATGTTGCAGGTAAGCAAGGCTGCCAAGAATAAGGCAGTCCTATCCCCAAAGAATAAGGTAGTAATACAATCTCTTGACTCAGTTTCTTTTATTTATTCAAGTCAATTTATTTACCACCCTCTTGATTAACTTAATTTATAGTTGCAGATAATCTTGAAAAAGAAGAAGAGTCTAGAGCAGACAAAGTCTTATAACAAGAAAAAAACTCCTAAGTAGACGAAGAATTTGGAGCAACCTGCAATTGAAAAGACTCCAACTGAATCACCAACTGAGCCTGAAAAGACACCTAGACGGTCATCACCTAGGTTTAAGAACAGGTCATCACCTACTGCTGAGAAGAGTGCTGCAACACGGTCATCACTTGGGAAACGGAAAAGCTTAGCTGAACTGGAAAGTGTCGCAGCATCTCAACCATTGTAGTCCACATCAGGAGCATCTCAACCATTCAGTGAGGCAGAAATTGTACCAATCAACAGTCCCATGTCCTAATGTACAACTCAGGAATCCGAATGATACCTTCGCTGATATGGTTGAAGATGATGATGAAGATGAAGATATAGATGAAGATGAATATGCTGAAGAGGGGTAAGGTGGAGACAAGGAAACTGATAATGTTAGTGACAATGACATCGCGGAGAATGAAAGGAAACAACAGATGAGGTATAACTCCTTATGTTGCTGCTTTAAGTTGTTTCTTTATTTTAGTTTTTCAATCCCTGTTTAATAATTCTTTTGCTTAAAACGCTTAGGTTTCGAAAGGAAAAGAGAAGAGAAAGTATGTTCCACGTGGCCCATCACGGATGTCTTCATTTGGGCTAATAGAGGACCCAACACTCAAGTCCACTGTTAGCTTTAACAGTAAGGATCAGTCCATTGGTAGCGCTTCCGTGCAACTTGCAAGTGTGTTGGGAGTTTTAGTTAGGCGAAACATTTCATTAACTTACAAGGATTGGAGAGGGTCCCTAAAGATGCCAAAGATAATATATGGAAGATTGTTAAGGTAATTTCTTAGCTCTTCAACTCTTCACCTCTTTAGCTCTTTTAACCCTCAATCTTAATCTCAACTCTTTCACTGTTATTTGCAGATGAGGTTCATTGTTGATGATCTTTACAAAGGCTATTATTATGGGAAGATGGGTTGTTATCTTAAAGAGGCTAGGTCTAGGAAAGCTGGTAGGATGCTTGCCGTTGATGAGTTAGAAGAAGAAGAAAGAGAGAAGAAGATTAAAGTACTTAAACCACAAAACATGTCAGATAATGAGTGGGAAGTTTTCGTAACAAATGTTTGCTCGGAGGAATTCCGAGTAAGTGTTTATATCGTGTTATCTTTTACATTAATTCTTTGGACAGTCAATGTTGTTGGTGATGTTTTGTTACTTAACAGCATTCCGTTACTTTTTTAGGCGAAAAGACTCGAAATGCAGGAAATTCGGAGGCAATATACCACCCCACATACAATCAGTAGACAAGGTTATGCTCGACTGGAGGAGGCTATAGTATGTTCTACAAAACTTACTTAAATTCATTATGTGTGTTAGTAATGATTGATTAAACCTATTTGTAGTTTTGTTAAGTAACTGGATTTGTCTGTTGTTTACAACAAAAGGAAAAGAAGACAACTGAAGAGATTGACGCAGTGGAAATGTGGAAAACGGGTCATAAGAAGAAGGAAGGAAGAACCAAATCCGGGTGTTGTTGAGGCTTTAATGAGTACTCAAAAGACTTCTTTCTTTGTTTTTGTTTATATATGTGTTCGACTGAATTATAAATGTGACTAAATGCAGGAGAAAATTGCAAGAGCCCAAGAAGAGAATGGTGATGTTGTTGGATCATCTTTAACTGGAAAATCTTCTTGTCAAAGCTCTTGGTGATGACAAACCAGGTCGACTCAAAGGAGTAGGGTTTGGAGTAACAAAGACAAAGATGGCTGTCAAGTCCCATTATAAGAAGATCATCACGGAGTGTCGGGAAACTATGTTGGAAATGAATGAAAGAATTAATATGTTAGAGGTGAGAATCTTATTATTTTTAGTTTTCTTTTCTCAGTTTATGATTTCAAACTTGCCCCTTATATTGACGTTTTGGTTTTTGTATAGGAACGGTCCTTGAGATGTGTCTGCTGCCATGTTGGATCACTTTTGCAAAAGGCCAGTCCTAAAGTAAGTCTATTACATGTTTCTGCACTTGCAATTTTTGTTGTATTCATGTTTACATGTAAAAACACCGGCCAGTCCAAAAGTAAGTCTGTTTACATGTGGTATTTTCTATTTTTTTTTTCTGTAGTCTGGAAATTCTAGCAACAACAATGATAGCACTAGCATGGTCCGTGAAAATGGCAGCCCATTGAGCAGAGTAAATATGGTGCAAAAGCCAGTGGGAGTGCCAGAGAAGGATACCCCTTGCAAGTAGCTTTCGGTTGGTACGTTGACGGCGAGATTGTTGCTTTGATGCATTTATTCTTTGAAACGGATCCAAAGAAAAGTGTCCATGGAAGGCCAATAGGTTTTGGAGCATACAAGGTAGGCGTGAAAACTTCTTTTGTGGATGATTCTCTTGTCTACAGGGAAACCAGTGAGTGTCAGACTATCATTCAGGCTGTAGGAAATTTCATCACATGGGGCAAGGAATTTATATTTCTTGTCTAGACACCTGACTTGATCTTTATTTTGACAGTGTTTCAGGAAACTTACTTTTTTTTTTGGTTGTTGCTCTGTGGTCTGGATATTTTGAATGATTCATTCAAGGTTGTGAATGATGTAAAACTTGTTTAAATGTTTGGATGCTATCACATTTTGGATGCTGTCACATTTTGAATGAATGATGATTGAATGAATGCTGGTATAATTTGATTGAATGCTGCTCTGAGCAATTTCAATATTTTTTTTTTCAAAAATGAAAAATAACCACAACTACTATGAAAGATTGTCAAAGAAAGTTAATACAACTATAACCAGACTTGTCAAAGAAATGACATACAACTGAAACCACAGTTATCGAAGAAACGACATACAACTCTAAACAGGATTGTCGAAGAAACGACATACAACTCTAACCTGGGTTGTCGAAGAAACGGCATATAACTCTTATCAGGGATGTCGAAGAAACGCATTACAAGCATAACCATAGTTGTCAAAGAAGTAAAATACAACTACAAACCACTGTTGTCAAATAACTGACATACAACTCTTAAGCACTGTTGTCAAATTCCAAGATAAGAGTTGTGTTAGCATTAATAGGAAATTTCGAAGGACATTCACAATTGAAGCAAGTGTCGTACAAAAGTAAACGAAAACTATGTTTACGACTCTTGCTAAGAGTTGTGAATATTTGAGGGCCTTCTACACACCCCCCCACCCCCCCCCCCCCCCCCCCCCCCCCCCACCCCCACCTCCCCTCCCCCTTATGCAACCTATGGAGAAACGTTGTTCATTTTTGGGCTTGTAGATTACTGTTTTTCCCGTAGTGTTAGATTTTAGAATTTTTTTTCATGTACCCTAATTTCGAAATTGGGGATTTCTGCTCAGAAATTTACTTTGTTCGGTTTTCATTCGATTTTATGCTAACCCAATTGAGAATTTGGCCAATTGGTTTCTGAAACCCTAATTTGTAAATTGTTCATCAAGTTCACTAATTTTGAATCGATCTGATTAAAGGGTGTTGTATGTATGATTTATCAGTGAAGAGGAATGGGGATTAGGAGCGGATATCGTGGTTACGAATGACTTTGATGGTTTTGATGGAGTAGTTCGTGAACAGCTGCTTTCTGGTGGTGGTGCTGCTGCTTGCTGGTGGTGGTGTTGTTGTTGCTTGGTGCTGCTGGTGAAACAGAATGAGTTAAGGATTATTACATGGAACCAGAACTTCAGTCCGCATTCAGGATCGTTACATCACATTTCCTAGAATGGTTCACCGCTTCCTTTCTTGGGTTTAGCTGCCACCGCCACCGCCACCACCACCACCACCATTACTTCTTCATCACCATAACCTCAAAACAACAACTGAGGAAGGGCATTTAGGACAAATTCAGAATGTTTTTCTTAAAACAGTTAAGTCGGATGGAAAAATACCACTTTGTAAGCACTAATTAAAGTTGTGATCATTTTGTAAAACCAATTAGGGGAGTGTGACCATTATGTAAAACACCCAAAAATCAACACCACATTCATGTATCGGGAGCACATCCCTTTCTCATCCACAATATTTTTGTGGGTCTCACTCCAATTAGATCCATGATACTTAGTGATCCTTGAGTTCACGTTTTCTTCGACGAAGTATTGGTATTTTAGAAATAATGATCGAATATGGGTTTGTATTGCGGGAGGTTTAGTATTTCGGAAATGATCAAATATTGGTACGTATGGGAGGTTTTTTTTTTTTTTAAGGAACAAGATTACTTCTTGATTTCATTAAAATAATAAGAATTCTACATCATCTTCAAATAAATCAACCATGAAAAACATGAAGAAATAAAATAGTAAAATATCAAATACATGGATTTCAAAGATAAATCCGATGATGCCGGAGGAATGGCTTGTGATTTAGTAATCTGCCATTTTGAATTATCTTCTTCTTCAATAAGATTTAAGTGTCCCAATCGGGAGTAATCTGCGCAAAATATTGTTACCACAATCAATTTCGGTAGCCCTTGTTCTTCACATATATGTTAATCATGTCATGCCGAAGTAGATTGCCCTGGATGAAATAACTGAAACGATTGATGCAATCGACTGAATCACCACGAAGGCTATGGAATTATTCTTGGAAAGTATACAAGAAATAATCTAAATGGCATATAAAAACCATTACATGATAAAATAAATACATACTAAAAACCTAATATCGTTTTATAAAACGATTGTTTTATTTAGAAGTAATATATACATATAATTTACAAGTAATTGTATTCAAATCCAACCAGAAGATCTGAGAAAATCAGACCAAATCCGGTAGATTTGAAATACAGGAAAAGATTTTGAAGATTTAGGAGAAAACGGTTACAAGAGTTTTTTCCAGAGAGGAAAAAGGGACATACGTATGAGAGGATTGTAATAAGTCAAATGTAACTGATTTGACATGTAACTGTCATGAATGCTCATTTATAAATAAGTCAAATGTAATGAGTACTAGTTAAGAAAATTGATTAATAGAGATGTGGGAAGAATAAGACTGGTTTTTATACAACTAATGAAGAAGAAAGAGAAAATATTGTGATATTGGAGGAAACTGTATTACAAATTATGCTAAAAAATGGATCATCATTCGGTGGATATTAATGTTACCCATATGAAATGAAATTAATTTACAAAAAATTGATTTCTCATGTTTAAACAATCGGTGTCAAATTGGTAATAAGTAAAATAAAACTTTGAGTTGTAGATTGATTTCGATTTAGTTTTTGTGGCACCTTTAGGAATACCACTAAGGTAAAAAAGTTAATGGTAATTTTTTTAAGTGCTGAAATGTATACCGACGTGGTTATTTATTTTTTAAAGAAAATAATTAATATATTAAATAAAAACTTCAGCATACTATCTGCAGCAAGAAAAATCAATACCGAATAAAACTCTTCCAACTGTTTAAAACTATCCAAGTTTGAACACCTCAACATTAAGGAGGATTTTTCTTTTTTAGGTAAATATATTAAACAGGTTATTGTCCGAAGCAACATAGTGATGCTCTCTCTTCTCGAGGAAAGTTAATATTAGCAAGGTCATAATGTCAATAGATACTATGTTTTGGGGTTTACGGGTATTGTTCTTTAGTTTTAATCGTTCAAAGTGGCAATCCAATTTCCAAACTCTAAAGTTGATCTAAAATGTTAATTTTATTTCGCAGTATTGAGTAGTAAATAATCAATAATAAGCAAGAATTTTGTTATATGCGATTTCTATTTTAGGGAACAATGTCCTCTTAGAGATAGACAAAGACTCTACTATCCCGGTTGCCCTTGAGACGAAGCAATTACATTTCATCTCTAGCAGTTTCTGAAACCACTACATAAGATGCGTCGTGGCTTATGAAATGGAAATGCTTATCCCTTTAGCGTGGTACAGAGCCACCAAAATGAATCTCCATCAAAGTAATCGAAATCGTTCCTTGGTCCTACTCGGTTGGGGAGCTTGGAGCGAGGAGCAATAAGTTCGGAGTTGGAAATCGCCAAAACTCAGACTAATACTCGGAATCTATTTATTATAAATGTATATATTGCTGCTCATAAGTCATGATTTGTACCTAATTAATAAAATTTTAACACTATCATGTAATTAAATTTGTAATATTGTTATATTGAACGTATTTATCAAGTGTTTAGAGGTTTTTCTATTTGTTAACTCCCATCTGAGGGGTTATAAAAACAAAAATTCTTATTTTAGTGCATGCAAGGCCAACTCAGAAAAATCTTTAGCTCGTTTTGCTCAAAAATCTGTCCAAATTGACCGCCTTAATCACTAAACATCGGAAATGGCTTGGAATCGGAAATCGCCTCGGTCATATAGCCTGTAGCGATTACTCGACGAGTAATCGTCCTTGGAGAGCGATTTTGACTACACTGATCTCCATCAATAAAAGTTGAATCTCCAGTTGTTTTTTCTTTGAAAGCGAAGGTTGTCCATTTACTCTTGAACATTCAAGATTACCAAATTGCTTTCTGTGGGACTAGTGTAAGTCGAATTCGGTATTGCATGCACATTCTTGTAGGTCCCAGAAATTTCTAAAAACATGAATAATTGGCTTGTAAATTTTCTAGCTCCATGCATGAGGTGCATAGACAAAATACATAGGGCAGCTTCTACACTAGATTCAAGTGTAAGGCATTTTTTCTTCACTGGTAAATGACTAATCAGAATGTTATATGTATCGTCCATTTTTGTTGAACCCCACAAGGTATTAAGTAATCGGAGTCAACTTGAAAAAGTTGCTTTCACTTTTAAAAATAATTTGTGCTAGTTGCTTGGATTGAAAAGTATTTTTTAAGTTGAATAAAGGTATTTTTGAAGGGTATTTAAATAACTTACCCTAAAATGAATAGGAAAAGAATATACTTACTTGTTCATGTTGAAAATGTCAATAGTTTATCTATTATTAGATGATAGAAACTATGATACTGAGGAGTCTCAGAGTTAGTTCATATTTGGTTTAAAAAAAAAAGGTTCATATTTCAATATCTTAACATCATTATTGTTCGATTGAACAAGCATATGAAATTATTAAGTTGTTAATCCGGTCTAAGAAACAAATGCATGTCAATTGAACATGGAATAATGACTCGTGAATATGGGTTATGCCGTTATAGTCTATACAAAGTCATACAACGGAAAAATGACTCATTAATGGAAAAAACAAAAGAAGGAGACCATTACCCAGATACATGGGAAAATGCAAGTCAATTGAGTATTCATAGATTGATTTGTGCATATTATGACACATCGATTCATGGGTGGCAACGATTTTAGGCAATGTGTTTTTGTTTTTTTTTGGCAAGCCTACTATAAAAATCAATACCATGTTATTATTGGACATGAATCAGAAGTATATCCCTTCTCATCAAAAATGTGTTTGTGAGTCTCATTCTAATTTGATCCATGATTAACTTTGACTTGGGTTCATGTATTCTTTGACGAGGGATTGTTTTTCATTCATCAATTGAGTATATGACCAGTTAGGGAACCCGACTTTACATATAATTGTCATGATTGTTCATATATATCTGTAGTACACACGTATCCAGAACTTATATGTACATGGGTTTGTTTATTTTAAAGCACATGGATAACCTGGAGGTATAAACGAGTGAGTTCTACATTCAGCAAAGGAAGAAAAAAAAATGGTAATATATGGGAGGAAACTGTAAAATGACTAACACAATTATTCGATGAGAATAATTATGTCTTGGTATCTTATTATGGTTGTACTCTTTTATAATGAAATATCTGATTTTATCGGTTATTTTGATAAGATCTATATGACGAAGCCAAATGAACCCTATATATATCACATTGAATTTTTTAGGTTGTTTTTACTTTTCATCTTGTGTGCTTTTCATAAATCATTTTCACCTGTAACTTGAAAGGCATTGTTTGAAATGCATGTAGCCTTGTTATCAAATTTACTAGAGAATAATATGGCACATATACTCAAGTTTTTCTATTAGTTGATCATGTGGGTTAAAGATTTTCCAGAAGACTAAGTACATAACTAGCTTCTGTGTGGCATCTTCGAGCTTCGAGAGTGCCAGTGAAGTAAACAAGTTGATGGTATATTTGTTAAATAGTTATGGTGTATATTTGATACCCAATGTGAATTTCTTGATAGAATTATTAAAGTAAAATATAAATAACATGAAAACGTCTATACTGTTTACAACAAGAAAATCAATGCCGAATAAAAATCTTCATAAAGCAATAATAATTGAAACATTCACAAAATTATCCAAGTTTGAATACCACACACTAAAGAAGACTTGATGACTTAAATAATTTTCGGAGATTTTAATCTCCTCAAAAAGACGATCTTATTTCATTCTTTTCGTATATTAAGAATCCTCTGAATGAAAAAATTATTATTTTTAATTTTATGCTTGTTGTACGCTAGACAAACTTTCCTTATTGCAGATACAATAAAATTTCGATAAATTAATAATCTTGGGACCAAACAAAATTATTATTTCTGAGGAATCATTAATTAATTTATCGAGTTGAAATTAGCTTACACAAGCTGAAATTTGATAACCCTTATATCATATCCTTAAGCCGAAACAACCTGATTTGACATCTAAAATGTGATGAATGATTCATGTATAAGACAATTTCCAACCTTCGTATCGAATTGTTTACAAACCATCTGGATATTTCCGACAAAAAAAATATGACAATGATTTAGTTTAGAAGAATTTACTATCCATATTCATACTGAGCTTGTTTCAAATATTCTTGCACTAAACTCTATGTGGAATTTCATAGTCAAGTTAGATGGTAACACAGACTAACAATTAACAGATGAAACTATTCCAAGTGACAGCAAATGTGGATACAGCAATATCGTATTATCATAATTGGGTGAATCCAGAAGACTAGACGACCACGAAATGTAGGATCGCATTGAAGCGCGATACCGAAACCCTAATGAGTTTCCAGTGAAGTAAGCAATGACGTCATAAGGAAGATGTGCGATGAAAAGGGTGACATCCCCGTTCCAGCGCAAAGATATCGCATGGAGAATACTGAAATAATATGCGAAAGCTAGGGCTTGATTAGTTGTTATCTACTTTGTAATATTAGATGTCATCCACTATGTAAAGTCATTTATAAGGGACGAGAGAGGTTGAGATTTTTTATAGTCTAAATATTATCTTGGAGAAAAAGTTGTGTGAGTTCTAAGACTAGGGTTTACATATAACCTCCATTGTATCGATATCATCTTCTTATTAATAACAATACTTGAGTTCTTATCTTCCATGAATTTAATCTTTGAATAATATCATAAGGGTGTAGTTATCAGTTTTCCGATAGCTACAACAACAAAAAAAGTAACGGAAAATTGCTTTAGAGAATAATGGCATTCGAAGTAATGTTAATTTTAAGAGTAGTGTTGGTCAAGCAATCACTTAGCTAGTAACTAAATTTTAAATGTCTTCTATAAAGTGCCCGTTGCTCGGGTTTCATTATATTTGAAAATTGTCCGGATATTGTAATGAACGTGGAATAAAATGAATGAGAATTCGGCTAATCTATTCATGTTCTGAATTTCTTTCTTTTAACTAACAGTTTTAGTATCAGTAGCCTCGACCAAAATAGTACAAATTACAAAATATCCAGGTACTTTTTGCTATATAACAATGATTAACAGGTTTCTATCATTTTATGTGGTAATTTTTCTACACTTAATGCGAGAAAAGCCTTTAAGCGTTTATATCGCCTTTTTTTTTCAACATTGCTTAATAGGGGTACTAGCTTACTGAGAAGGTACCCGAATCCATATAAAGTGCTTTGTCTTATATGGATTTTGGTATCCTCCAGTAAATTCATACCCCTATTAAGAGTTATTCCTTAGTTTCAAAAAGATTGTCCTCTATTCCATTTTTAAATCTGTTTCAAAATTGTGTCTAATACATTTTATAGTCATATTTTCCCAATGAACTCTCTAATATACCCTTAAATTTTTTAATATTCATAAATTTATTTTTAACGAGACCCAATCTAAGATATTGAAGAAATCTATATAATTACAGAAACAAAAATATATCCTTCATTCCTTATATATATACATACTTGGATCCAACAATTAAATTACATATAAAGTTTATACTCCATAAATTTGGTATCTTTTAATTTCCTTCTTATATTTCGTATTTATAATCCTCCTAATAATTTTAGGTAATTTTTTATTGATAGCATTTTATTAAAATAAAATAGGTAAGTAACTAAGGGTAATAAAGTAAAATATTTTGACAAAGTCAAAGCGGACAGTCTTTTTGAAACGAAGGGAGTATGTTTTTTTTGTTTTCTGGCAAGCCTAGTGGAAAAAGCTTGTTATGGTGGAACATTGGTTTACGCAAAAAGTTCTTTTTACCGTGGTTGGGATGCATTTGCATCAGTAAGTACCGGCTCGAGATTTTTAATACATTTGTATCCTTCTGTATGATCAGTTTGTATCGGTTGATATAAACCTGATATATATAATTTAGTCCTCAACTTTTTTTCCCATGTACATTCCACCTTTAAATATGACAAAGTATGAGCTTGTCATTGATGTTGACGATGGGAGCATCGAGACTGAGGTTTGCATCGACCACAATGTGAGCTTCACTTGAACCGGGTACCTCTATTTCTCTATGGTATTATTGTAAATCAAACTCGACATTTAGCGCACATCAAGTCCCAGAGATTTCCGGACATAGGAAATTTTCATTGCTTATTGATAATATATTATATCTATGCAGTCATTTTGCAACTTTGGCAAGCCTAGTGTGAAAATCAACACCAAATTCATACGTCAGAAGCACATCCATTTTTCATGGAAAATGTTTTTGTGAGTCTCATTCCAATTTGATCCATGATATGTATTCAGTTAGACCCATTTTTCATTGGAATCCTATTGATCAGATATGTTGCAGTCAATAAACTATCAAACCAGAATCTATTCGATAATGAGGTTGTAAAGGACAGTGTATTCCCCATTTCAGTTACATGTCTATGCTTCCTTTTAGCTGTTCCATTTTGTTGATGCACATTAGGACATGAAATTCTGAAAGAGATTCCATTTGAATCCAAATTTTTTCTAAAAGTACCTTTTACTAGCTCATAATTGATAAGCACGCAAGTGCGACACTTTTATACCCACATTTATACTAGCTAGGTCTTAGTATCTCGCTAATAACTATATTTTAGAGCTTTTACATGAATTTCAAGTGAAATCCGATCACCGGACTAAAAATGACCAAAGTGGATGGCCTGGTATCTTTATATATCAGCACCACTCAAATAACTCAGGCAAGGCACCCAAGGAAGCGAGAGTTGACTACTGGGGTGTAAACAAAATCAGTGGCCAACTAAGTTGATACACCTTAGTCTAAGTTGATACACCCAAGGAAGCGAGAGTTGACTACTGGGGTGTAAACAAAATCACTGGCTAACTAAGTTGATACACCTTAGTCTCACTCTATCACCACACCTATTTCTTATCCTTTCTCATGTGTCTGCCGCAAAAGAAAATGAGAAATGAATTCCCAGTTCTTCAAAACTTGCACAGTAGCAAAACTAGGGCTCTTGAATGTATGATGATTAAAGAAGGGAGATTCACCACTACAGCAAGGCAATTCTCGGCATCTTCGTTATCTCTCTGCTGATGGGGTTCAAGACTTCTTACAAACAACAGTAAACGGTGGAATTTGGGATTTCATGTGTTCAGAAATGTGGTCTAACTGGAGATTATAAAGAGAGTGCAGGCACGAGCAGTGGCTAAACCAACTTGGGTAGATATGAATTTGTTCTACTGAAGCCTTGATGTCTCGATTTTGGAAGAAATTCCACAGCAACCAGGTTAGGGTTCTAGTCTCTTATCGATTTGGGTTTGTGTGGATGGAGCAAAGAAGTGCAGTGAAGAAGAATTGAACGTCATAGGCAACATATTTGGTGGTTTGTGGAGCAAAAATCACAGTTGATTGAATGGGTTCATGTGAGAGGAATCAGATGGCTGAAATGTTGACAGTGGTAGTCTCTTTGAGGTTCTACAACAGCAGCGACAATGGACCAGTGAAGTCCAAAGATGGAATTTGTACTGAATGGTGCTGTGCCTAGCTGCGAGGAAAATGGTGCTGGTTGAATTGAATCAGTGTAGGGTTGAGCTGTATTACAAGATGGAAGAAGCCAGTGGCATCAATGTGATGATTCCGGTGAACATATTCAATTGAAGAAATTAGTGAAGTGAAGACGGTGATGATGTGTGCGCAGGTGGTTGTATGAAGAGAAAATGGCAACAAATTTGAGGTGTTGCAGAGGAGATAAAGAATGGCTGTGATTTTCAAATGAAGCAAAACTGGTGGAGTTATGTTGATAGTTGATTGTGGAGAGCTACATGGGTTTCTTAATATTTGGTTGATATGAATCTGTTTTGGGTGAAATTGGCTGGATGTATGTGGGGTTCTTGGGGAGGAGTTACCGGAGCTGTAACCAAGAATGAGATGGACAGTTTGTGGAGATTGCCAGATTGGTGCAGTGGCCTGAGTCTGGAAATGTATTTGAGATGACAGACTGGGTTGATGAGCTTGAATTGGTTTACTATGAGCCTGAATGAGTTTGTGCTTCAGGGAATTATGGTTGGGGCAGAGATTAAGAAGTGGTGCTCAGGCAGATGGAATATGGAGTTGTTTATTGTGGTCGGACCTTGGAGAGGGCTTGGATTTGCCAATTGGTGTTCGCGACTGGACCGGGCTTTGGAGGTGCTGGCAGCTGTCAAAGGGAGAGTTCGGATGCCTATAAGTACAAAGACACAGACTCATTTGAGAGGAGGCCGTATACAGGGAAGAAAAATAGGTTTAGCTTTCTTTGCTTTTCTATGATTCATATGCTGAGTTTAATAATCTCTATATCATTTTGTATGGCTTTGAACAAATCCATGTCTAGCTAAATACCTTATTAGGGTGAGGGATGAACTTGTAGGTTTAAATCACTTATGTTCTTAAACAAAGGTTTTCACCAACTTGAGCTTAATGTAATGTGTTTGAGTTTCTCTTTAATGGTTTATTTTCTATTCAATTTCTCATATTCTATGCCATGTATAGTCTATTGTTAGGTTGATAGAAATTCTCATTTAACCTTGTTACCAATTGATTTATGAATATTCTTAGACTAGTTATGCCTTGTATGATTAGTTCTTAGGATTTCTACTTAAAGTTGAGAACAAACATAACTTGCGATACGACTTGTCGATAAATATTAAACGTCATATCTTCCATGTATCAATAGCTAGGTTTGCAATTGTGCATGAGTAAAATTATAAACCTTTGTGAGAGACATAAGTGAAATTTAGCCTGCAAGGGATTCCGTAGCCCTAATACTTCCACATCCTTGATTACAAATCTTTATAAATCTGCTTTATTTACTCGTTAGCTTATTTTCTTAGTACAATAATCTCTGAAATATTGCATCTTGATCAGTTAGTTCTTGATATTGATTAGTAGTAGTTTTCGCACTCCTTGAGGGAACGAACCGTGCTTGCTATTGTGTGCAATTTTGACACCGTGCACTTGCGGTAAAACAAAGTCGGTTTTCCGACCTACCAATAATCACCATCAGTCTGAAACTCATTAATCATTGAATCCAATAAATTTTTCATTGATGACTAGAAAAGTTTGAAATAACTTAGATAAATTTTTCATTGGATAAATCCAAATAAACTTACTGAAATCATCTAGAAACAAAATATAATACTTATATCCTAGAGTAAAAGGAATTGGTGCAGGACCCCATATATCACAATGCACCAAAGCCAAAGGCTTACAAGAGATAGAATCAGAAACAAAAAAAGGCATACACTTGATTTTTCCTAATTGACAATAAGAACAAACTGCATGAAACTCTTTATTTGTGAGCTTGATAGCATTTGCTGAATGAAGCTTTTGAATAATTCTTGCTGCATGATGTCCCAATATTTTATGCCACAGTGCTGGAGAAGCTAAAATTATTGTAAAGGATACCTTATCTGTTGATTAAAAGAGTTTCTGATGTGAAGAATGCAATAGATAGAGATTATTGTGCATCATTCCTCTAGCAAGCACTTATTTATTGTGAATATAATTTATTTCATATCCCCAAGGAAAAAATTCAAAAGAGCATTTATTATCAGTGGTAAATCTTGCTATAGAAAGAATATTATGCTTGATAGTGGGAACAAAAAGAGCTTTATCTAATGTTAAGGACTTTGAACTAGCAGCAGGTACTATATGTGTGTTACCAATAAGAGTAATGGGAAGTAACTTACAATCACCAATCATGACTTTCTCATCACCAGAAAATTCTTCTTGAGCAGTCAAAATTATTGAGTCATTAGTCATATGACTAGTAGCTCTCGAATCAGGTATCCAGATAGGTCAATGTTCATTAGAGAACCAATATCCTGTAGAAGATGAACCTTCACCAAAAGTAGATATATGGGTTTCATTATTCAAAGGATAGAAAGGTTGTTGAGTAGTCTCAATTCATGCAAAAACCTTTTGTAAAGCAGTAGTGGTACCATTATTAGAAGCAGAGTACCTAAATTTACACTGATTTGCAAAAGGAATGGTTATATTACATATCTGACAGGGTAGTTCACCATAATTGATTGATTGCTTCTATGTTGGATTAACTTCCACTTTCTTGAATGAATGACCACCATTACCAACATGAAAAGATGAATTACCAGAGGAATTACCAATGAATTTTTTACCAGAATTATGTGAAAGATTCTTAACATGAGAACTACAAGAAGCATGAAAATTAGATCTAAAAGAAGGCTGTGAATTTGTAAATTTACGCACAATGAAAGCAGAATTTGTTGGATCTGCAACAAGAGGAGAGAAAGAATCTTGCTCTTGGTATTTATGTCATTGTTCATGGTGAATTAACCTCAATCGAAGTTTAGAAAAGGAAAGTGGAGTCTCTCTATGTGTTGAATAGTAATAACACAATGCGAATTCTCCCTTCCAAGGCCATAAAGTGTGTTCATCACCAAATCTTCATCAAGAACAAGTTCTCCAATATCGGCTAGTGAATTAGAAATAGTTTGATTCTGATGAAGAAAATCCAAAAATTGTATAATTACCTCTTCGAATAGAGTGTAAGAGATCTAAGTTGAGACTTTCTTGGACTTTCTTGCACAGAATTGCTGAGTAAAGATCTTTGAGAGATGAAGCCACTTCACATGAGCAGTAGATTTACCTAATAATTCTAAAGCAAGAGAAGGTAAAATTGTAGCATTGATGAAAGATCCTACAAAGTGATCCATTGATCTCCAATCCGTATACAAAAAATTAACAATATAAACATTATTTTGATTTAGAAATGGAGGTTGTGGTGGAATAATGCCATCAACAAATCCATACAGATTTGATCCTATGAAAACAGAGGAGAGTTGATCTTTCCAAACTAGAAAATTTGATCCATCAAGTTTGCCAGAGACAAAATTTGAGATGTTTTGAAAAGAAAATTGAGTAATATAAAAAGGATTATGTTGTTGTTGTTTGGTGGTGGTAGTGGTGGCGTTGGATTAACTGGTGGATTCAACGTTAAAGGATGCTGAGGAGATTGTAGATGATGAAAGTTTTGATTCGCAGTTTGAAGAACATGATTATTCATGGTGTTGTTTTAATTGTTAGCAGCGGAAGAAGATGAATTATTCGTTGTTCTAGGCATTTTTGTAGAACAAAATTGTAAAAATTGTAAAACAAAAGGATCGGTTGTAATCATATTTTGTTGGAAGTCAAAATCCCACTCTTGGAATCTAATACCATGATAGAACAATGAAATTGTATGGATTCCCGTTAAGAAAAACAAAGAAGAAGATGATTCTTTATATATATAGCAGAATCATCAGAGAAAAGCAGAAGAAGAAAACAAGTTAGAGGTTGTTTTTGACAGAGACAGGTGAAGGATACACATGTCTCTACAGTATTGGACATAAACTAATGACTATGATTTGTTCTTACACCTATATGAAGAGTATTATTTAAGTATGATTATTTTGAAAGTTGAACTGACTCGAGTAAATTCTCTCCGTTTCTAGAAACAGAGGGAGTACATCTTTACGTGATCGGAAAAACCAGACAAAACCTAAATAAGTAAAAATAATAAGTAATTTTTCAGTTCCCTCATATATACATAACGTAGCAGCCGACGCGGCAAAATTATGGTTGTGAATATGGAATGAATCACTTAATAATGTTGTTCATATTAAAAATGTTTTAACCGAGATACTTTATCTTTTATCAATCAGTTTTAATATCTAACACAATATTATTACTCTATTAGATGAAACTTCAATCTAGTATTAAAAATGTCAATCCGCCCCGAATAGTTGAACATGCATTACAAGCACTTCCGATCTTACCCTTTTAAAAAAAAAAATCATGCTTTAAGAGAAAAGAAATACTTTTTTTTTTTACCAAGAATGTTTTTGTTGGACTCAGACCAATTTGATTCACGACATTCCATTTGACCTGGGTTCATGTTTTCTTTAGTCAGAAAAGATTATATATCGGTTTGTATAGAAGATTGTTTTAATACTTTTCATTCACGAAAAGAGTATGGCCAATAAATGGACCTGAATTGGCATTTAGTTATGAATGTTTTGTCTATATATAAGATCAATCTGCAAACCTTTACTACTGAACATGGGTTTGTTAATTCAAAGCATATGGATTCTTAAAGATAAATTGTGAGTTTGATGCATATTCGGCAAAGATAAAAAAAATAAAAAATAAAAATAAGATGTTGGAGTAAACTATAAAATGAAACAAACAAAGGATATTTTCAAGTGGATAAACTGAAGTTCAAATGCGATATCAAAAAATGTAGGCGGTATTCTCTAAATAGATATGTACAACCACTGGAACTTGTGGGAAACATTGAGTATTGGCTGAGAAGTAAAAGAAAGAAATTGATTGTCTTATTGAATACGGAACATCCGCTACCATTTACCGTCATTTGTCGACATAGTCACTGCAACGATCCTTTTGTATGTCTTTTAGTTCCTCGCATTTTTGTTCTTTCTTGTTGTAATTTTTCAGTTAAATTTATAAGGAGGAAAGCAAAAAAAAATTACTTACGGTAAACCTAATCTCTATATTAGTATTGATTTTTCTGTGTTAGGAGTTTGTACTAGTTCACTGATATAGGAAATGTAACATTTTTCCATTTTTTAGCAAATCTAATGTCAGATTGTACACCAAAATTGTTGAATGAACCCGATTTAATTTGTGCGACACTCCCTAACGAGTGTTTTACGTGAACATAAAAAACACACACTCAACTCAACGACAAGGCGTGCATAAAAAATTAGATCCTCGTTAAGCATGCATTGGAAGCATTTTTTATTTCATTTTTTTCTTCCAATTTTTTTAAATCATAATTCTTTTAGTATTTAGGAAATGATCAAACATTGGCTTGTTTGAGAGGAGTGTTTCTTGTTCACCTAAAAAGTATGGCAAGTTAGGGACCTGATTTACATGTAAATGTTATGAATGTTCAATCATCTAAAAGACAAGGTCAAATTTTTTCTGCTACATATGTATTGGAAACTTATATGTACATTTTAAACCATATGGATTCTTAGAGACCCGAGTATAAAAAATGATCTCTATATTGAGCAACAAAAATGGAAAAGAAAATTGGAGTAAATTATAAAATAAATTAAACAAGGAAAACAACACTGAAACGGGTAAGCAAAGGAATTTGATCTTGGTAACGTTTATTTATTGGTATTTTAGAATGTCTTGATATCTTCATTCAAATTTTAACCCCTTTTTACAATGAGATGTGTGCTTTATCATGTGTTCTACACATGCATGACAATGCTGAAAACAGATCCCCACCTTTATTTTTGAGGGTGTTCACATTTGTGTGCTTTTCATGAATGCTATATACGATATTTCCATCGGTAACACGAACTCAAGTTTGGGTTAGCTACTTAGATTACCTGTAGGGGTTGTTCCTGCTCCTGCAAGGTTTGGGTTAGCTTTTTGTAGCTTTGTGCTGCTAGGCAGTTTGTTTTTGGGATAACTCTTTGTCTCTCAGGTCATTTCGCCTCGGCGTCCCTACTTCTTATTTCTTTTTTATTTTCCAGTAAAACTTTAAACTCTTGTAGGAACAATAAAAAAACGTAGAAATTTGTGAGGAACCCAAGTTTGAGTCCTCTCTCTTCCAAGAGCCCATCATTAAAATTGAATATATGTGTAGCCCAAAAAATAAGATCAACGGTTAAGATTAGTAGTTTCAAATTAAATTCATAGTTTCACATTTTTATAAGGACTAAAGTAATCTTTATCTAAACCGTATTATTAACAAAAATATTTAATAAAAATATTCCATAAATATTTTCACCCTTTAATTACCTTTCCTTATTTCTAGCTTAATCAAAACTGTATTATGTTAAAAAAAGAGATTTAAGAAAAATTTCATAAATATCTTCACCTTTTCACCCTTTAATTTCGTTCAAGCCTTAAATCTAGGAGATTTAGGTCAGACGGATTAATTTATTCAGAATGCATATTCTTATTCGGTGCTTTACCTAAACAACTCCATAGTCATTGACATTGTAGTCTCTGCCCTTAATCTTCATCATGAATGTTATCAAAGATTTGAACTGTTTACTTTTTTATGCTTTGGTATAATTTTTTTTTTTCCTCTCTCACATGTATACTCTTCGCAGGCTTACAGTGATTACTAAAGGAAGTTCTCCATTTGTTGTATTGTCATTCGCAACCATATTAGATCTGATTTTGTACGTTTTTTTTTTTTTTTTGCTTTTTGAAATTTGAGATCAAACCGAAGAAGATAAAACGAAATTTACTATGAGAGATCAACTGAATAACGTTACGGTATGAGAATGGGGGCATCAATTTTGAGCGATTAGGTTGGGTACATGCTCTTTGTATCCTTGGTGATATATACTTGCTCATTGTATTTCTTCATGGTACTTAATTCCTAGTCACAATTAATCTCTATGGTGCTGTATTCTTGCTTATTGCGATCAACATTGACTTTACATTGCATTATCGTGATAATTAGAGTTATCATTGTATTGTGATAATTATTCTTATCATTTTTTGGGATAAGTGCAATTATATACAAATGTGATAATGACGGTTTTCATTAGGGTGTGAAAACTATTGTTGTCATTTCTGTGATAAAGTGATGCTTATCATGGGTGGAAACAAGAATTTTCATTAATCTCTGGCTAGCATTAATCGTGGATGGCAACTAAATTTTTCCACCCTACATTTCGTGAAATGCATAATTCTCACCAATTTAGTTGGCGTGAAAATTGGAATTTTTCTTCATAAATTCTTGAATCGCGGCTAACACTAATTATGGATGAAAATTAAAATTTTCCACCTCACGTTTTCTAAAAATCTATGACTCTCACCGATCTAATTACCGTGAAAATTAGAATTTTTCACAAATTGCATACGTGAAAAATGAATTTTTCTTTGAAAATTCGAATGTTCACAAACCACACCAGTAAAAAATGGAATTTTAGAAGAAAATAAAGTAAACTGGAATTTCTTGAAAATCTCATATACTTGGAGTTATTTTAGGGATTATCTCATATGGAGTTATTTTAGGGATTATAATTTGCAAGAGTTATTTTAGGAATTATGATCTGAAGGAATTTATACTGGATCTAGCATATTTTAGGGAGGTATTTTTTTTAGGGATTATGATTTACCGTTTTTTATTAGTGAGAACTAATTTTCTTAATTAAATAAAAGGTTAGTTTTGTAAACAAATTATATTATAACTAATTATGGGTTTTATATATACAATCTTATTGGTGGGTTTCTTAAATAAGAAAAATGAAAATTGGGTTTGAAAAAAAGTTTCCCATAAAAAAACTTTCATCTCGCACGTCTCTTAAGTGATAGAAAAAAAAAAAACTCATCTTCAGGCCCCTTCTTCGTTGCCTAGGTTAGACCTTCGGACTTGAGAATGCGTATAGTCATATGGGTTCTCAATTTTATAGAAAATCATGTTGACAATCGACATATATAGAGTCACATATCTGCCAATTCCAAATTTATTTTTGAAATCAAAACCACAAGCGGCATATATAGATGTTTATAACGTCCGACATTCATGACCACGTCGATCGATTCTAGGTTGATGTTCTTCAACCATAAAGACCATCAAGAACAATCGATTAGCATGGTCATGAACATCGATTATGGTTAAACACAAAAAACCAAGATTATTTTTGTAATTTTAATTAAATTATGGATGGATAAGCCAATCTCTAGTATAACTAAAAGTAATGGGTTGCAATCGATGATGTGAAGTTTAAATAAAATGAAGAAAAAGAGTCACAAAATTTCCTTTAAATCCATCGATATTGTTAGAATCGATTGATGTTTTTAGGTTTTAATTTTAGTTCGTGATAGAAAATGATTTGAATAAGTTTCGATTTTAGAAAGATAATGTTTAGAATTATGTTTCAACGGTGAAAATAACTTAACACTTTTACCTAATTTGAAGACCCTTTATCCCCTTAGTCTAGGTCAAAATCCATAGGCCTCAAACAAATCACATAGGCCTCAGACTGGCAAGGTTTAAAATGGAATTAATAAATTTATTGAAATAAATCATTCGGTTGTTATCAAAAAAATGAATGGAAACTTCACTAATTATGTGGATTACACTCTTAGCAAAATATACCTGGACTAACCAAACTCTGCCTAGTCTGTCATTGAAAAAGAATTCAAGCCATAGCTAACCCTCTTACACCATCATTTCTACTAAATCCTTTTAATTTTCGACAAAAAAATATTTAATTCTCATTCTATTGATTTAAAATAAATCAATTCCCCATAAATCTTCCAAGTGACCATAATAAATCAAATCCAAAAAATAAATAAAAATCATTCCACGTTATTATTATTATTTTATTATGTTAGTATCGGTCAAACATGAATGTTTTCTCAAATGTTGTAGTGCTCAACTTTTGGTTTATCGTTTCGGTAAACGTTATGACGGCCTCCTCCGACTTCATTAGAAATACAAAGAGAAAACTTAACATACAGGGTGTTTGGATACACATCCAAAAATTACTTTTCACTTCTGGAAGCAAAAAAGTTGAAAATTAGTTATGTATACGGTTTTGGAATGACTTTTAAAACCAAAAAATATTGACTTTTTTTGTAAAACAAAATGTTTTTGTTTCGGACTTGTTTTCCAGACTTTTGCCTAATCTATGACAGGACTTTTAAGATGGTTGAGGGATGTTAGATAGACAGATATGTATGACAGGATTTTTTTTTTTTAATAAACCTATGACAGGACTTTTAAGACTGCACAGACAAGATTTTAAAGCTAGAGAGAGGGATGCAAACCTAAAGGAAAAACAGGTTAAGGAGAGATTAGGAAAAAAAAAAGATATGGCAGCTTATGAACAAAGTTATAAAGAGGCATATCTCCCTATTTTCCCAAGAGGTTGGACTAGTCTACATGCTAGGAGATGACTCGATACAACTACTAACTACCAAGTATGGGGTAAGTTCGTGCAAAATCTGTGTTTTTGGGTAATTGTAAACTTTATTTCATGATGAGACATCTGCCACAAATAGGTCAACCATTTCCTTAGCTTTAACTTTGAAAGACCCTAAAGTCAACTTCTTGATTAATCTCCGTTTAACTCGGGCTAGTTGGATGGCTTTGATCTGCCAATTTCCTACCCGCAACCAAACAATTTTGAAAAAGAACAGGAAAAGCAAATTTACCTTTGTGAAATGATTTAGTTACCTGTGTGAATACTTCCATCTTTATAAAAGAAAAGAAAAAGAAAAAAAAAAACACTTTCCACGCACATTCACCAAAAAAAAAAGTTTAGGAGAGGGTTTGACTTTTCGAAACTCTCCGGTACAAGGACAACAACCTCGTGTAAAATTGTTACTACTCATTTGGTCAATCAGACGTACTAATTTATGTGTTCAATGCAAACTTGTTTTCGGCTAGACGAAATATTTCGATTTTGAGGGACATAAAATTAGCAAAAAAGAATTACACCATAGAGAAATGGGAGTCTCATAACATCGTCTGCAGCAAGATTGCTCTTACTAAGATTTTTTTTTCTCATGGGGACTGCAATGCATGATTATCCCCACAAGAGTTATGTTGCAAAACAACATGGTGGAGGTTAACTATAATATCTGCCTGACGTGTAATAGTCAAGTTGAATCTCAAGATCACCTCTTCTATCATTGCAGTTGGGAAGTTTTTATTGGGATTATTTTCTTGACTTTGTGCATGTTATGTGGGTGCCTAACTCGAGATTACAAAGCAGTTTACTCAGTTGGAGGATTAGTAGGGTGTCTAAGAGAGTTAAACTGGTTTGGCATCTAACTCCATTTGCTATTTGTTGGGAATTTTTGCTGGATAGGAACAAAAGAATCCATGGAGGAAGGCCGAAATCTAAGGATGATCTGATATGTGTTATAAAAATAGATATTTGCCTTTGGAACTCGAACACGAATATCTTTTCCAATTCGGAAAATGGGACATTTGTCCAAAAAAATTTAAAGCATGGTTCAAATGGACGAGTAAAAATTATTATGGGTAAATAGCAAGGATGAAACTGGATTCATCTTGGCTTAAACTAAAAAAATAGCGAGGATGAAACTGGATGCATCCTGATGTAAATTAAAAATAAGGAAAAGAATTTGAAAATGGGTAGGATGAAACTGGTTACATCCTGACTATTTTTATATTTTTGTCCATTTAAACAGTATTAAAATCTAAATGTCTTTTTCACCCAGGAATTATTGATTTTGATCTTTTTAACCAATTTTGTGTTTCCAATTTCTCTATGAACCAGATTTTATTTAAATGGAAAGATATTATGGATTTGAGATAGCTTTTTTAGTCTTTCATTTGGTTGGAGTCTTATGACTTCTCTTGTACATATCTTGTAAATATTTTTTTTCCAAAAAAAATATATTTTAATATATAAAAAATAAAATTCTGGTTATCTAATCAATTTTTATTGTTTATTTATTCCTCTAAATAAACTTTTCAGTTTCCTCCAACGTCTCAGTTTCATTTGAGTTTATCAATCCCACACAAAATCCACTTATCCTTTTTGTTCTTTTCCTCATTTTCGTATTCTGTGTTTGTGGTGTATTCTTGCATTACATACTCAGTTCTATATGCTTTAGAACCCCGAAGTTCATAATATATCCAAGTGTTTTTGCATACAATTGAATTTGTAGAGTTTTCGCTCGAATATATCAGAGTACATGGTATATTTGACAACCAAAAGCATGTCCCTACAACACGAATCCGAACCCCCACACTGCTTCTTATTACAGTGCAATGCGCCCGATTGCCTCCTAGTGCTTTTCCCCCATAGAACTTTCATGCGAACAAGTGCCAGTGGTTTGGTTCATAGCCCTTGTAATCTTACGTGAGCTTTTTAGGATGATAGTCGTAGGAATCGAATACTTCCTTCATTATGTTAATTTGCTGGTAATGCTTCTCCTAAAAATTTTATGGTGAGATGGTAATGAATCAATGTAACATCTGTCGGTTTGAATTTAAAACCAGATAGAAGGCTAGCCAACTTCGCTTCATCATCATCAAGATTTTGGCATTGGGTTGATGCTAGAGATGTTGGTCTCGAAACTTGAAAAAGAAGAGGAAAGACATTGTATCTGTATATATAATAAGAGGAATGGATAGAATCAAATTACGGAACAATTCTACTGTGGCGACTTCACTGGGGATATGAGAATCTAACTTGAAACATAATTGGGATTTTAGGGTTTTATTTATCACTTTTCGGTGTTTGCACACACACACTGCATGTACCCATTCACCTTGCATTTTCATTTCGCTTCGTCCGGAGTCCGATTTTAGGAAAACGCGTGGCTAGTAAGCTGAACCCACTGGGCGTTATCAGTCGAACCACCACAGGACTTAGCCCAGTACCAAAGAATAGTTTCGACTAGGTCTGAGGTATCAACTTCTTGGTCTCGGCGTTCATCTTGGCATTCAATTCTGTGAATTTTGTATCCAACATCTTTTGGAATTGTTCACGTAACCAGGACAAAGCCCTAGTTTCGATATTCACTTCAGACTCTACGGTCATATTCTTGTCTTCAAGGAAACAAAAATAATATATGGTAACACAAGGGTGCTTATGCCTCGTATTTTATGCAACAATTAATGCAATTTACAATTAATGCACGTGCATGCAGGTTCAACTAATTTTCGGGAAGGCTTGGGCTACCTTAGCGGAATATTCTCTGAATTTGTGTCAGTGACAAATTAACAACGAGAATACGCACTACAATGTTAAAATTACAGGATTAGCTTCTGATATAGTTTGAGGACAGAGCTTATACAGAAAATGCATGAGGACCGTTAACACAAAAAATAACTTCTTCGTATTTCACACATAACTAGTGCACAACGCATGTAATAACCAGGGGCGTAGCCAGCCCATTGCAAGGGGGTGCACTTGCACCCCCTGCCCAGCTGGCTACAAAGCCCATTTCAAGCCTAATTAATTTTTTTTTTTAATATCCAAGCCTATTTTTACATTTTTGCACCCCCTAAAAAGATTTCTTGCACCCCATAGCAAATTTTTGCACCCCCATCCAACATTTCTTGGCTCCGCCCCTGGTAATAACCATGAATTTTTTTTCATATAAGTATTCGCTGTTTGTTTTACAAAATCATAAGTTAGAATTAACTACGTAAAGGTACCTTGAATTCGAAATGAAAAAAAAAATGCTAAGAAGTATTGGAGAAAACTGACGGTGTTTTAGATTCAAATATGCAATGTTGGCAAGATTTGAGGACCCCAAGCAAATAATGTTTATTGAATCCATTTTGTACAAGACTTTTTTTTTTTTTTTTTGATACACATTGTACAGGATATGTATGTGAGATTGATCATTGTGACGAGAGTTTGAATGGGATAATTGTGAGTTTTTTTTTTATTGTGCAAACAGCATGTTATAGGTTCAAAATCAAGGTATGGAAAACGGAAAACTCGAGCCCAATAACGTCATTATGACAAACTGGGTTTCAACAGTTCACTTTTATGTTTTTAAACTCTCAACCATCGTATTGTTTGGATGAGTCCGGTTATCAAATTTATGGGAATTCCTCGAGTCATTGACTCGTACGAGTCGGTTACACTGATGAACTTGATGTGATCCAGCCTTGAGTTCAACTGATCTGGCCATATTGAGTTTGCAACTGAAAAAGCTGCAGAGAAGGCAGCAAGACTGACTGGCCAAGACTTGTTGGGCCGTTGTATTGGACTTTGCCGTCCAGAGGAAAGCAAAACTGGATCATCAAGAACACACTAACCTACCATCTTCTTCAAATATAGCGGAGCGGGGATATTTCTGACGCCCATTCCTTATACTGCAAGGATGGAGATCTTTTTGGGTAGTAGGCTATGTTGAGTTTGCAACTCAATGGATGTATTCTGGAGGTAGTAGAGTTGAATGGCCGAGACTCGTCTGGCCATCCTGTTGAACTTGGCCATTGTTTGTGAAATCCCTAGAAAAGCATTCTTACAGCAGCATTGTCACCTTGAAAGCGCATTTTATACTTAACCCTTAAACCAAACTCTGATATTAGGATTACAATTGTCAGAGGTTAGAACTAGTTATTGAAAGTAATCAGACCCTGACAAAAAATAAAAAAGATCCAGACTGCGGAAAAAAATAACTCCATTGCAGTTGTAAGGACACTTGAGATACAAAAACTACTACAGCTTCGACATGCTATAAGATTCTTGAGTATAATGTGCAGAACATTATTGCTCATCAGGAATGATGGAAAAAGAATTAGGACTGTCAGATTGACAAAAGAAAAACATTGAGCAGTACTTAACCTGGAACATATGAAAAAAGTTTGTTACCAAGAGAAATAAAAGAAACATGGGAAAAAACATAAAATTGTCTCATCAGAGAAGATAAGCAACATTAGATGGCAACAGCAGAATAGACACACATTGAAAAACCTCTGGATGTCAAACTCCAACCTCTCATCGTCCTTAATTTTCATGAATACTGAAGTTGATGCAACTTAAGATCTCCCTGCCATATGCATGTACATTCCCTCTTTAAGGTTCTCTGCCGACCCCATAGTATCAAAAGTGACATGAACCTCATCTTGTCAGGTAAAGAAGGATAATGTTTTGCAACTTAAGATAACCACAGTTAACCTCCCGTTTTTTAGTTGATTTTCATCCGGTTTTTTAGCTGCGGCATCTTACAGCTCCACCAGTACCTATCCTTTACTCAGTTCTGTAACATTAACCCAACAATAACCACACCACAAGAAAAGAATTTTTAATCACTATCATAGCTGCAACAATGATAACTATACTTAATGAGAGCACCTGCAGTGTATACAGAAACGAAAGCAAGATTGTCAACAACGAAGTGTATATGAACTCCCCTTTCTCAACTGCAACATACATGACTAATGGATATCACCTTCTTAAGCCAGTAAAGTTCTGTTAATAAAACCACAACCTCGGTCTTCGCCAACTTACCTACTAAGAATTGGTCATTAGCGTTCTAACGAGCATTTAATCAAGAAGGGTGCTCTGTTTTCTATTATATCATTTTATGGCTTACTAATTACAACTAGATGAAACTATGGAAGTGCATATACAACTAGATACTAATTACAACTAGATGCACATACAAATATATGGAAGTGCATATACAACTAGATACTAATTATCATATCATTTAAATTTCCATTGGAGAATGATACTAATTACAACTAGATGCACATACAAATAGGTAGGAGAACTTTGTTATCACGAATGTCTTTATTCTAATGAAAGTCATGAAACTATGGAAGTGCATATCTTCACATGTCATACGACTTTGCAATAAACTGTTTTGATATTATGCAGTTACTACTATAGCTCCGGTTCAACGAAATGGTTGGAATCCCAACAGAGATGCATAACTTTTGTGTTAAATCAGGTTGTTTCCACAATTAATAAACATCTCTCCCACATTATGTCTTAAAGAAAAAGTATAATCGCAAATGTTGTAAACTATGCGTATGCTTCAATTGTCACAAGTAAAAAGAAGAAAATTTTGATCTAAGATCGACCAAAATATGTATATATTTGAATTTGTTCGCTACCAAATCAGTCAGTATACAAGGGAAAAGCTTGGCGTCCAAAATATAAAAATACAGCAGCTAAAAAAAATGGGAGAAAAAAATCACCTAAAAATTGGGAAGTTAACCGTGGTTATCTCCCAATTGGCTGATGTCACAAAGAGCAAAATGGTGGGCCGGTGCTGCTAGATCAATAATGATCTAGCAGCGCCAGAGCAAAATATTTTCTGGTTAAGAAGACATGAACCTCATCTTGTCAGGTAAAGAAGTCATGTTTGTCTACTGTACGCCTGGTAACATGCATCAAAATACTTATTATGCATCTCCTAGAAATATATTTTGAAAATATAGATGACAAGAATTAACAACCAACCACTTGAATAGAACATCCAGAAAAGAAAGGTGCAACTAAGCAAATTAGGATTTGTGTAGCCTTACAGTATTTTCATTTTGGAATCGTCATGTATTGTGCCAAATTGAGAACCCACCAGGTGAAGTTGTACAAATGGCTCTTCATTTTGTTGTGCTCAGCGAAGTGACTGACTAGGCGTACATTTTCTGCACTACCCGTCATCTTAGATATAACTATGTCTGCTTCTTGCATAGTGGAATGCAAGTCTCTCAAAAATCTGATTTCATTAGTATACGGCTGCCCGCCTTGGTTTTGAGATGGCATAACCATTCTACTTTGGTTCTTCAGCACAATCGGATGGGCTGATTCTGAACTTGACCCATAATATTGAGTACGAAGCAGAAAAGAGATCTCTGAATTTCTTCACTGACCACCTCATTGTCTTGAAATGAGACTACATCACCAGGGGAAACTTTGAAATGATTAATACTTTTGACTGCATTATTAACACATACTCTTCGATGACTGATCAGCTGCCTTGCTTGACAGATACTTTGACAAAACTGGGTATGAACCAGAAGAAAGTCCAATCTGGTTTCTAGAATCTAGATCGAGTAAGAACGGGAGAAATTCAGATGTTGCTCGTTCTCTTCTATGGATTCTTTCGTGGTAAAAAAGGGACAACTTTCGGCGAGTGGCTAATTGAATGTGACTGTTCTGGTTTGCTACAACATTTCGACTCGGGGATCTCTTCTTGCTACTAAGTTTTCTGAGAATGCAACGTTGTAAGATAGACATTTCTTTGTGCCCAACATTTCCTAGAAGTAGACGGCAGCTCTTAAATTACTCAATGCTTGCGCCGTTCCCAGCATGACTGTAAAAATAAAACTTTCATAAGTACAACAGTAGAAGCAAAATCAAGTCACATATCTATGTAAAAAGAATTGAAGTACAGCAGAAGCAACTACCAAACTAGGAATGTGCAAACACAATTGGATCCAAGTCATTTTCCGAAAATCTTAGGATATGAAAAGTGCTGGCATGGAAAAGAAGAGGATCAGAATAAAGTGTGTATGGTAAATTATTACAGAAGCTAACTAAGCCAAGTAGTTCGGTACAAAGCTAGTCTTGTGAGGTACAAACACATGATTTTGCAGAAAGAATGAAATCGATCCCGCAACAATCGGTCTACGAGTTTATTTGATGGTTAAATTAAGCAGAGAAGCCTTGACTATTTAACAAGATTCATTTCCTGAAAGCTGTGTTGCAACAATACGTCATTTTATATTTTTTTGACGTATCAATACGTATTTATAAGGATCCATGTATCCATACGGCCAATACAGCTCAATCCCGAGTAGATAATCATTTTTATTATTTAAAACACAAAATTGGTCAAAAAGACCAAAATCAACAATTCCTGGGTGAAAAGACACTTAGGTTTTGATATCTGTTTAAATAGCCAAAAATTAAAAAGATCTTTGTTTAAATGGACAAAAAATTTAAAAATATGCAGGATGTAACTTGGTTTCATCCCCGTCCATTTTCAAATATTTTTTCTTATTTTATTTTACAGGATGCATCCAGTTTCATCCTTGCTATTTTTTAAGTATAAGCCACGATGAATCCAGTTTCATCCTTGCTTTTTTTTTTTTTTTGCTATTTCACCCGTACTTTTTTTTACTCGTCCATTTGAACCGTGTTTTAAATTTTTTTGGAAAAATAACCCATTTTCTCTATTTAAAATTCCAAAAGTTAGATAAGCTTCACAATGAAGCAACAGCTGTCTATAAAAAAAGGTGAGATATTTTTATCAAATCTTCTCTTAGAAACAGCTGTCTTTACCTCCTCTCAATACTTACTTACCTCTAACTTTCTCTGATTTACCTCCTCCTCTCTCTAACTAATCTCCTCCAAAACCAGTAGATACAAAATCATTCTTGCACCCAAACCCTATTTATCTCAGAAACTGAAATACAGCTATGGACAGTTGAGCCACAGGTCTGCAACTATAGCTACATTTCAGTGAGACCAAAAAGATAAGTGGACAGTTGAAGTTTATGTAATGGCTTTTTGACTTATTGTACTGACCATACAACTATGCATGTATACTCAAACTCAAGGTTCTCTCTTAATATAGTTGTATATTCATTCTCATCAATGAGGTGTAAATATATAGAGTACAAAAGAGAGAAGAAGTGAAACACGTCTTCCACAAAGCGTGTTGTCAGACAAAAGTAAGGCCACCCTACAAGCCATCCTACAAGCCACCCTATAAGCACTATTACAACAACTAATACTATTACATGAGTCAATAAAAAACAACTATCAGTACTTACATTTAATTATTCAACACTCTCCCTCAAGGTGGTGCATATATATCACAGATGCCCAACTTGACAAGCGAATCGTTAAATGTATTATTGGATACGGCCTTGGTGAGAATATCTGCCAATTGTTGTGTTGTACGAATATATGTTACTTCAATAATACTTTCTTGAGTTTCTCATAGATGAAATTCCTATCAATTTCCACATGCTTTATTCGATCATGTTGCACCGATTTCTCGCAATCTTGATTCTTTGATGGTTATCACAAAAAAACTTCATAGGTTTTTAAGTAGGGAAACCAAGCTCCCCATAAGCCTTTTTAACCATAACAGTTCACAAATGCCTTTCACCATTGCCCTGTATTCTGCTTCAGCACTGGACAAGGAAACCACTTGTTATTTTTTAGATTTCCAGTTACTAAATTACCTCCAACGAAGGTAACATACCCAGATGTCGATCTTCTCCTATCACCTTTTCCGCCCCAATCTAAGTCAGTGTAACCTGATACATCAAGATTTCCATATTTTGAAAACATCAACCCTATGCCTGGTGCGGACTTTAAATATCTCAGTATTCTTATGACTACATCCATGTGTTGTTGACCTGGATTATGCATCAATCTGCTTACAACACTTACAGCATAGGCAATATCAGGTCTTGTATGAGAAAGATAAATCAAACGGCCAACTAACCTCTGGTATTGCCCCTTGTCAGCTGGTACTTGATCAGAACACTCCTCAAGACCATGATTATGTTCCATAGGAGACCCAATCGGCTCACAGCTAAGCATACCGGTTTCCTTTAACAAGTCAATCACATATTTTCGCTGAGATAAGAAAATTCCTTTTTCCGATCGTATAACTTCAATACCCAAGAAGTATTTAAGTCCACCTAGATCTTTCATATCAAGTTCTGAATACAAACAACTCTTCAGATTACTCATCTCTTCTGGGTCATTTCTTGTTACGACCATTTCATCTACATAGATAATAAGCGCAGTTAACTTGTCACCTACTCTTTTTAGGAATAAGGTATGATCTGCGTTGCTCTGCGTATACCCGAATTTCTTCATCGCCAGACGAAATCTACCAAACCAAGCTCTTGGAGACTGCTTCAAACCATATAAGGCCTTCTTTAGCTTACAAACCATGTTAGCATTGTTCGGAGCATTATAACCTGGAGGTAATGACATATAGACTTCCTCTTGTAAATCACCATGTAAAAATGCATTTTTCACATCATATTGTTGTAGAGGCCATCCTAAATTTGCTGCCAAAGACAACAATACTCGAATAGTGTTGATTTTTGCAACAGGAGCAAACGTCTCTTGATAATCAATACCATAGGTCTGGGTAAACCTTTTAGCCACAAGTCTTGCTTTGTACCGGTCAATCGAGCCATCTGGATTATGCTTGATAGCATATACCCACCTGCAACCAACTTGTTTCTTTCCTTCTGGTAACACTACTATTTCCCATGTATGATTTTCTTCAAGCGCTATCATCTCCTTTCTCATGGAATCAACCCATTTTGGATCTTGTAATGCTTCTTGTATGTTTTTAGGAATAGTAACATCTTCCATCTGATTAACAAATGCTTTTCCAGCTTCAGACAATCTATGAGTAGACATGTAGTTTGCAATGGGATATTTCACCTTCTTTATCGGTTCAGGTGAAAAACGATCTGGCGGCACCCCACGGTTACTCCGTTGTGGCAACTTATACATGTCTGTCTCATTTAATTCACAAGTATTGTCATCACTAATCAAAGAATCGACGGTTACCTCAGGGATATCAGCTGGAGGATGACTGGGTGGAGGTACTATTGTAGAAGAAAGGAGGGGTCTTGCAATACGAGTTTCTACCTCTTGGTTTATTCGGAGTTTGCATAGTCGTCAAGCCCAAATTGATAGGAGCTTGAGGATTACCTGAACTTTCTTGTATGACGGGAAGATGCATCTCACTATTAGTTGGAAACAAATCCATCAAATTCAACTCTTCAACATTGCTCTCTCCCTGAAGAGGAGAACCTATATCATGTGTTGAGTAAAACTTTTCGTGCTTAGAGAAGGTAACATCCATGCTGACATAAAATTTGCGAGTAGAAGGATGATAACACCTGTATCCTTTTTGGTACGGATGATAACCAACGAATACACACTTTAGAGCACACGGGTCTAGCTTGCTGCGCAAATGTTTTTGTATGTGGACATAAACAACACATCCAAACACTCGTGGATGAAGTTTAAGATGAGAAGGAATTGTCACAAACGAACCCAATTTATCCAAAGGTGTTTGAAATTTCAAAACACTAGTGGGTACACGATTAAGAAGATACACCGCAGTAGTAATAGCTTCTTCCCAGAAATGTGGCCTCATGTTTGCTCCAATTAAACAAGCTCTAGTAATCTCAAGTAATTGCCTATTTTTCCTCTCTGCAACACCATTTTTTTATGGCGTCGAAGGACAAGTAGTCTCATGAACTAAACCATGTTCTTGAAAATAACCTTGTAATGCTTCATTAACATATTCGCCACCATTATCAGAATGAAGGACCTTTAGAGAGGTGGAAAATTATGTTTGAATCATTACATGAAAAGATTTGAAAATATCGGCTACATCACTTTTATTTTTCATCAAATAAAGCCAAGTCATATGAGTGAAATCATCGACAAACAGAACAAACCACCGAAATCCTGAATTACTAGTAATACGGCAAGGACCCCAAACATCAGAGTGAACCAAAGAAAATGGAACTAATCTTCTGTTAAAGCTATCATGATAAGTAGTACGATGACTCTTTGCTAAGATGCAAGTTTCACAATTAAAATCAGAAGGTTTGCAGGTTGAAAATAAGGTTGGAAATAGGTGTTGTAAATAACCAAAAGAGACGTGACCCAGCCGGTGATGCCAAAATAATATTTGATCTTCATATGCACGAGACGACCCCTTGGCTGACAAAGACCGTCCTTCACACACATCTTCTACATAATACAAACCCCCTCTCTTAGTACCACGCCCAATTATCTCCTCATTGTTGAGATCCGAAAGAAAACGAGAAAGTCGAGTAGATTAATACTACACAATTTAATTGTGCAGTCACTTGTGATACTGATAAAAGGTTATTAGAGAGAGAAGGAATCAACAAAGTATGTTCTAATTTCAAGGAAGAATTTAAATCAACTCTCCATGCTACCATAACCGGATAAGGAATGCCATTGGCATTATAAACCGTTGAGCAATCGGGTTCACATACATCTTTTAAGATAGATGCTTCAAATGTCATGTGATTAGTGGCACCGGAGTCAAGAACCCAAACGTGATCTTTGTTTGAGTTAGCAGCTATTAGGGATAGGACAATATTACCTGACACTTGTGGAATGAGATGATCGGTAGCCGATGGAAGTTCATCAACTATTTGAGTAGATGTCGTTGTTGAAGCTGTCATATCAGTAGAACAAATAGCTGCTTTTCCTTTTCCTTTCTCTGTTTTTGAACGATTGTTCCACCACTCAGGATAACCAATCTTCTTGAAGCAGTTTTCGACAGTATGCTTACCATTTCCACAATAAGTACATTTTCCACCAGTATTTGTCGAGGGTGATTGTTGGGACAAGGAAATATTCCCAAATTTGTTTACCGTCATAGCTATTTGAGGGGAATCAACTTGATTCATCATAGTACTACGACGTTGTTCTTCACGCCTCACGATAGAAAAAACCATTTCGGGTCCAGGAAATGAAGAACACTCGAAGTATTTATCCTCTAACAGAATCATAAGAATCATCAAGACCAGCAAGAAATAACTAAACTCGTTCTTCATCAATCTTTGCTTTGCGAATTTTAATTACATCTGCTTGGGTAAAAGTAATTGTTTTACGATAATCAAGCTCTTGCCAAATAATCGTAAGATCAGAAAAAAAATGCAGCCACCGGTCGACCTGCTTGTTTTGTTGTCATAACCTTACGGGATAAATCATAAAGAATGGATTTATCAGCCCCTTCATAGTACCTATGTTTCACTGCGTCCCAAACATCTTTTGCAGTAGGTAGACGGATGAAAACATTCATTAACTCCGGTTCCATAACACCAACAAACCAACCTTTTACAAGAGAATCTTTCATACACCATTCATCATATAAAGGTTCCCCTTCAGTAGTTTGTGGAATAGAACCAGTTAGATATCCCTTTTTGCCTCTACTTGAGACAAACATAGTAACAATTTAAGACCAAAGAGTAAAATTCTTATCATTTAATTTTACACCATAGGGAATCAACGCCGGATCATGAGAGGATATCGTATTCACCACAGGCATAACGATAGCACTTGGTTCATTATCCATAATGAAACACAGATAGATAGATACAATACTACTTTGAACTTTGTAGTAAAGATTAAAAAAAAAAGTCAAATCAATTTAGACTACTGACTTATTAGCTTAGGAGAATATAATGTTTGAGAAAATAATCAAACACCAAAAGAAATACTATTTTTATCAAGTAGTATTAGGTAAAAAATAAAACTTCCACAAACAGCTAGAAAATGACAAGTACGTGTTTTAAATTTTCAAAGAAGTATCACTACAAAATCAATTAGAGTTCAAAAATTAGAACAAGAGATATCAAAGTTTACCAATGATATAAAATAGGATGCTTAAGATAAAATAATCTTACTACAAAAGAAGTTAATCGTTTAAGAAAAGCTCACTTATAGTCGGAGTAATAACAAATGAAA
This sequence comes from Papaver armeniacum, assembly GCA_023531295.1. Taxonomy (NCBI): domain Eukaryota; kingdom Viridiplantae; phylum Streptophyta; class Magnoliopsida; order Ranunculales; family Papaveraceae; genus Papaver; species Papaver armeniacum. The sequence goes on from JAJJWW010012064.1 coordinate 343,624, forward strand.
AAGAACCTTAAGATAGCAGCGGAATAATGATCGATTGAAACAAAGAAGCACTCACTTTACAAAGAAGTACTCAGCAGCTTCACCATGGAAGCTCTGATACCAACTCAAACTCAAGGTTCTCTCTTAATATAGTTGTATATTCATTCTCATCAATGAGGTGTAAATATATAGAGTACAAAAGAGAGAGGAAGTGAAACACGTCTTCCACAAAGCGTGTTGTCTGGCAAACGTAAGGCCACCCTACAAGCCATCCTACAAGCCACCCTATAAGAACTATTACAACAACTAATACTATTACATGAGTCAATAAAAACAACTATCAGTATTTACATTTAATTATTCAACATGTATTTTGCTAAGTTTGCTAACTTATAGATGTTTTAATGCAAACACATATAGTATTTTATTAAGTTTCTATCTTATATATAATATATTTATGTTAAGTTTCCATCTTCTATATAATATATTTATGTTAAACATATTGAGTATGCCGTATCGCCGTATTTTAGTTTTTCAAGTTGGTGTATCATAGTAACGTATAGGTATCCTGTATCCGATACCGTATCCGTATCATTGCAATACAGCCTGAAAGTGTTTGATCGCATAAACTAAAATTCAATCAACAACACGGTTGCAGGACTTGGTTTTCACTTAAAGAAACTGGATTAGATTTTGTGTTCTTCACATCTCAGTATATTTTATACTTTGATCTAAACTCATCAAAGGGTTCGTACACGGGACTTCAACCACAAAACTTAAGCAAGTATCAAGCAAAGAGACCCATTGGACCTATTCATCATCATTGCTTACAATTTAACAGAAGATACAAAACTATTTAACAGAGAGATTGAAGCAAAAGATTCAATTAAACATGAGCCATCATTTGCCCTTTCAATTTCAGTTTCACACAAAATCTTCTCAGAAAGAATTTATTGTGCAACCGTGTGACAGGGACCCTGTCACACGGCACATGATCAGAGAGTACCACTCACTTGTCACTCAGCTATAGTTCATCCCTGATTTTTCACAGCGTACTACAAATCCCTTAAGGTTCTTTGCAAATAGGGTTCAGGTTTAAGCCAACAAAATTCAAGTTTGTTTATACTCTCCAGGCTAACAACATGAACTTAAACATCCACAACACATAACAGGTTGGTTAACTAATGTTTGAAGGCGAGTAGAAGAAACCAAAAGAGCTTTATTTCCTACCCAAGGCTGTGTTGTATATTGAAATTTGTTCTTGAAGGACTCAGAAATCAGAATAATGCTCATTTCAAGTATTTTTTTTCGTTGTGTTCTATGTTGTAGTCTTAAAGTTCTGTGGTATTCTTGCAAAGGGAATTTAGTTTAACAAACTTATGAAGAGAGCACGAAATCGTATTTTCTGTATGTAGCTCATCATGTTTAGCATAAATCAAATTCACGACAACTCTAGAACCATAGACAGTACAGTTAAAAGACTTCCCCACTTAATAACTGTATAGCACATTATACTTTGAGAAGGAACAAAATAGCATTACGGTGAGGCTATCTGTAAATCCCAACCTACCAAAGACAATCATAAATAAACGCAACCTAAAATATGAAATAACTATGCCACACATAAACCTAAGTCTATCGATTTAATAACCCTTATATAAACCTAAGGATTAAAACAACATTAACATTCCGTTGAAGAGTTTTCAACAGAAAATTTCAGAATCATTTTCTAGGGTTTTCATTAGCACCACAATTTCTAAACAATTTTGGGCACCAAAATTTTCTAATCAATTTTGGGCACACAAGAAAAAAGGATCAATTTTTTTCATGAATTTCATACAAACAACACCTAAAACTCCACTTAGAAACTAAATCATGAAAACCCCATTTCTAAAAGAACAAGATTCATCGTACTAACTTCATAGTCGTCAAGAAAGATTAAGAAACAAAATCACTAAAATCACCCGAATGAGGCCAACCCTAAATCAGTGATATAGTTCGGTAAAGAGAAACTGATGAGAAGTTTATGAAATGAGGAAGTAAACTTACTGGTGAAAATGGTAGTCGAGAAAAGGATTCAACTTTTTTCAGAGTTTGGGTTTTGTTTTCCCCAATTCGTCTGATCTCCTCCGCGTTAGAGTGAAATTAGTGAAATGTGAAGATATATTAAAGAACTGCAGAATTTATGGAATTTTGGGAGTTACGTTATTACCCTTACTCAGTTTTATATTTACTCGTTTATGCAGGTAGGCCGTCGTCGATACCGGCGATACACATCTGTACTGGTATGTATCAGCCAATATCTATTATTACTGTATATAAAGGGAACTCCCCTTAGTACAGTGATTTTGAAGCTACAAATTATCTATGACCACTTTACCCCGTATCTTCCCTAACCCACAAATACCCTATAAATAAAGTGAGGGTATATTAGTAATTAGATTATTTTCAAGCTAACATTTTTCTGTTTAGAAGTTAGAGAGAACCCAATCTTTATGCACATGTGCAGGCACGTGCAGACTTCTAGTGATAAAAACGCAAAGTCATGGCTGGGATTGTGGAATATATTATTAGAATGTTTTCCAAAAAGAGTTACTATCATACTTTCATTTTAGTTTTATTAAGCTAATATGAAAAAATGATGATAATTATTTGCAGGAACCCAAGGGAGTAATTACCTTCGTTATGTTTTTTCTACTTTTCGGTGAATCTAACATATTTCAATTCTATTCAAATCAAAAAGACTGTTTATATGATCGCTTACAAGAACAATAAAAATATCAAAACTTTTATAGACAATTCTGACTAATCAACCGGAGATAAAGAGATTTATTTAAAATACTTGAATAGTTTTTTGTCAGATTGGGCTCATCAGTTTTATGCAGTAGAAGCCCATCCCTTTCTCATCGAAAATGCTTTGGTGGGTCTCACTCTAATTTGATCTATAATAAGAACCATTTTTTGGGGACCATGGTTTTTTTGAGGGGACCATGGTCTTATTAGGTCACCTTCCCTATAGTTATAAAGGGTGTCCTAAAGTGTGGAAATGACTAACCTACCCTTAACCTAATTTAATTTAAAACTAACCTAATAACCACCTATATATATATAACCACCACCTCCTCCCACCACCGCCGCCCACCACCACCACCTCCGACCACCACCACCACCAACCACCACCACCTCTATATATATAACTTAATTTAAATCATTAACATATTTACTCTTTTACCTAATTAAAATTATAACTAATCTACAACTTCTTCTTCCTCTATTCTACAATTTTTCTTCTTCTCTTCTTCATCAATTTATGATCATCTAACCCTGATCATATACAAATCTAATCAAAATCATCAAACTTTTAGCCTGGTCGATTCATTGAATTTTCATCGTCGATTAATCAATCTTTTATAAACAAACCTATCCATTTCCCACAAACCCATTACTTCTAATTCGTTTTTAATTGAAATTTTGAGCAGTAGTCATCAAAATATAGTTTAAATGGAAGTTACAGTGGCATGTTCGATTAGGAATAGTTCAAAAAAAAAACTAGTTTGCTAACCGAACATTCTGAAACCAAGAACACGAAGAACACTTCGGTTATCACGAATTAATCTTTTCTTAACCGAACTCAGAGTTCGGTTGGTTCGCAAAGAAGGCTAAAACTATTTTCTAACCGAACTTTACTAATATTTAAAAAAAAAAAAAAAAAAATCAAATGTAACCGAACTGTGCTATTTTTCCCATTATGTTGATTTTTGATTTAACCGAACTTTGCCCACTATGTTCGGTTGGTTCGCAAAGAAGGTTAAAACTATTTTCTAACCGAACTTTACCAATATTACAAAAAAAAAAAAAAAAAAATCCAATGTAACCGAACTGTGCTATTTTTCCCACTATGTTGAGTTTCAATTTAACCGAACTTGTCCCACTTTGTTCGGTTTGTTCGCAAAAAACCTTGAAAAACCAAACTCTTAACTAATTGTGTGTAGTTTGGTTAGATATTGGTTGGTATGAAGTTTGCGAAACAACCGAACTTTGTACACTAATGTGCAATAATATTTTACATAAGTTCGGTTAGCTATTGGTTGCAAACTAACCGAACTTATAGACCCTAAAGTTCGGTTACATTTCTGACAAACCAACATAACACTTGTAATCCTATTTACAAAGTTCGGTAACATGTTCGTTAACCGAACTTCAAAAAAACCTCCATTATTGGAGAGTTCGGTAACCTGCGTGTATAGAAAAAAGTAACCGAACTACACTTTCGAATGAGTTCGGTTACATGTTCTTCACACAAGGTAACCGAACAAGCCCAAATCTACTTAACAAATTCACATTTTTTTGAAAATTTTGACCAATTCAACCAACATTATCTAAGTTTAGAGCATACCTGGGTACCTAAATAGTCTTCCTCCGGTTGTGGTTGGTAAAATCCATCTTTTTCATCTTGAGATTGGCTTTGGGGAAGAATACATTCACCATCTAAGAAATAATTCATCACTTGAATAGTCTAGCTTAGTGAACTCAAATTTTGTTTTATTTTCCATGTTTTTCTTCTTCATCTTCTCTAACTTTTCTCTCTCAATAATTCATTTGGAACTGCAACAATGAAATACTGAAAAATCATGTTAAAATTAAATTTCTGAAAATGAAATAAAACACTCAAATATTTAATTGCACATTGAGGACAGAGTCACTTGATCATCAAGCTGTCCTTAACACGATAATTCACCGGTACACCTCAAAAATGAGTGTTGCTTATACCCTGTGATGAAGTCGTATCCAGGATAAAACTGCCCGTTACAAGTACTATAAGCACTATAGCACTTGCCCACTTACGAACTCAACATCAAGGATTAGGAGGAGAAATAAGCGCACAAGCGCACAACAAAGTGACAAGAGGGGGAAATAGTTATGGATAATAGCTTTCTTTGGTACACATTGAAATGAATAAATTATTTTTCTTTTATAGGCAGTGAAAATGAATTTGACATAAATTGTATTTGATAACTTCCCTCATTGAATATAAAAACATTTAAGGAATTAAAACCTTGTTTTAATTTTAACAAAAACAAGAGGGACTTAAAATCTTGTTTTAGTTATTCCGTTTAGGAATTAAAACTTCTTTAAATAATCCCTTTAGAAATTTAAAACTTGTTTTGCTTTTAATCCGTTTAGAAATTAAAACTTGTTTTAATTTTAATCTTGGTTCACTTATGCATGTGCATACATGCATTAGGCATGACAAGTGTTTTATGCCCACCCATATTTGTATTTCATTCACTCGTAGAAAATGAGTAAGCATCCTTAGACCTTTAGGTCATTAGATCAATTCTAATCAAGACCAAAAAATTAAAACATATTAAAAAGACTCATTTTCTCCAACAATCCCCCACATGAATGAAATACCGATACAAAAATCAGAAAACAGAAAGCGAGAAATACCACTTAGGCAAGAGGTGTCCATGAGGTCTTGAACCTTTGCTTAGTGAGAAATTGTCGGGACTACTTGATGGACAGTGAACGCGATGTCTTGAACTGCCATCGTTTGGTGTAATCCGCGATAATAACCACGCGTGATATCTCTCTAGGTGCTGTCAAGTTCGTGCCGTTGTGTCCTTTTTGGCCCTGGACAAATCCCGTTTCTCAGAATGCTTTAGAGAATCAGCTCTATTCTCATAGGAAGCGACCCACTTCCACATTCAGATAGGTGATTTTCATCAAGAGTGTTTACTGCTACACCCCACTTCAATCTTAAATTGAACTATGGAACTCATTAAGACTTAGTTAAAAGTCATCCTTCACATGCAGTCACACTATCACGTCTACACCATAGGGAAGGGGAAGAGAATGAAATTCTCTGATAGTGTTTACCTTGACCCGCCACAAATTATTTGTCTCATTCAAAACCTTGATCTTAGGATCTCCAGTCAGCAAGGTTGAGTATCCTTCATGGCAAGTTTATTTAATGAGCCTAAGACCCATCCCCCTCGATGCATTATGATCTATCTCCTTGGAAAAACCTTTCGTCAAAGGGTCCGCGATATTCTCCTTATACTTTACCCAATCAATTGAAATATCGCCTTTTGAGATTAGTTTTTTCAGGGTATTATGTCTTCTTTTAATATGTATAGACTTCCCATTATAGTAGTTGTTTTTAGCCTTAGCTATATCAGCTTGATTATCACAATGTATAGATATAGCTGGCAAAGTCCTATTCCAGAGAGGAATGTCTTCTAAAAAGCATCTTAGCCAGGCGGCTTCCTCTCCTGCTTTATCTAACGCAATAAGCTCGGATTCCATAGTGGATCGAGCTATGCAGGTCTATTTGGAACTCTTCCAAGAAACAACCCCACCTGCTAGAGTGAAAACATATCCACTCGTAGACTTAGTCTCCTCTGAGTCTGATATCCAGTTTGCATCACAAAATCCCTCAAGGACGGCAGGGTACCCTTCATAATTTAAACAAAAGGTCAAAGTGTATTTCAAATGCCTCAACACTCTAAAAAGTGCATCTCAGTGTTCCTGCACTGGATTACAAGTATACCTACTTAACCTACTCACGGATAAGCAATGTCCGGCCTAAAATACAGTTCATCAAATACATCGAGACTTCCTATAACTCGTGAGTATTCAAGTTGTGACACTCCATTACCCTTATTCTTTTTGAGTCTACAACAAGGATCATATGGAGTATGAGCAGGTTTACAATCAAAATGATTGAATTTTCTAAGCACAAATTCAACATAATGAGATTGACTAAGACTATAAATCGTTAGAATTTTTCTAATTTTCATCCCTAAGATTACATCTGCGCAGGGCCTAAGTCTTTCATGTCAAAGTTCTCATTTAGCATGATCTTAGTGGAATTAATTACATCCATGTTTGTACCAAGTATAAGCATATCATCAACATACAAGCATACAATCACACAGGCATCATTCACAATTTTAGTATAGACACACTTGTCAGATTCATTGCTTTTAAAACCACTAGAAAACATTACGTGATCAAATTTTGCATGCCATTGTTTAGGTGCTTGTTTTAATCCATACAAAGATTTTTTCAGTTTACAAACTTTGTTTTCACAACCTTTTACTACAAAGCCCTCAGGTTGTTCCATGTAAATTTCTTCATCTAATTCACTATGTAGAAAAGATGTCTTTACATCCATTTGATGTATCTCTAGGTTATGAACCGCAGCTATAACAATTAACATCCTAATGGAAGTAATGCTCGTAACGGGTGAGTAAGTATCAAAGAAATCTACACCTTCTTGTTGTTTATAGCCTTTAGCTACTAACCTATCCTTGTATTTTTGAACAGTTCCATCTATGTTACGTTTTCTCTTGAAGATCTATCTACATCCTATGGCCTTACACCCTGGAGGTAAATCTACCAGCTCACATGTATCATTTTCTTTGATGGATTCCATCTCACTAGCAGATGCCTCTTTCCACCATGGAGCTTCAGAAGAAGTCATGTCTTCTCTATAAGTCTGAGGATCAGACTCTGCTAGTGTTACGAAGTTAGGTCCAAAGGAGGTTTTGGTTCTAGCCCCTTTACTTCTCCTAGGCTCAATTTCTACTTCGTCTTCATCTAAAGGTAAAGTTTGACTGGTTGAAGGGACATCTAGGGGATCAAGACCTCTCTTACGAGAGTCAGATTTCAAAGGAAAAACATTTTCAAAGAACACATCATCCCTAGATTCCATAATAGTATTCACACCAATTTCAGAAATTTCAGAACTCACAACCATAAATCTATATGCAGGAGTATGCTCAGGATACCCTATGAAGACACAGTCAACAGTTTTGGGTCCTATCTTGGTTGCTTTAGGTTTAGGGATCTGAACCTTAGCCAAACACCCCCACACTTTGAAGTATGCAAAAGAAGGTTTTCTACCTATCCACAATTCATATGGAGTTTTATCGATACTTTAAAGGGTACTCTATTGAGGATATAACATCCGAGAAGATGACTTCCCCATAAGTTAGAAGGTAATCCTGAACTAATTAACATGGCATTCATCATCTCCTTAAGGGTACGGTTCTTCCGTTCAGCTACACCATTGGACTGAGGTGAATAAGGAGGGCTAACCTCGTGTATTATGCCATATTCTACACAAAAATTTCCTACCGAAACTTTGTACTCATCACCACGGTCAGACCTTACTGTTTTAATGGTAGCATTCAATTGGATTTTAACTTCTAGTTTATACATCTTAAAGGCTTCTAAGGCATCATCCTTACCTCTAAGCAAATATATATGACAATACCTCGTACAATCATCTATAAAAGCAACAAACCATTTCTTACCACCTCTAGTTTGAAACGATTTCATGTCAACTAGGTCTGAATGAATTAATTCTAAGGGTTTAGAATTTCTATGAACATTTTTGCTAAAAGGTTTTCTAGCATACTTTGATTCTACGCATATTTCACATTTGTGTTCTTTTTCCAAACTAAATTTGGGTATGCAGCCTACGGTAGCAATTTTGTGCATTGACTTATAAGTTTACAGTTCTAAGTCTACCATGCGACACATTCAATGACACACAAAGCACAAGAATCAAATATGTTCACTTTATCGGATTTTCCGTTAAGCTTGTAAAGACCCTAAGTCTTATAACTTTTTTCCTAGAATTACTGCCCTTAATTACAACGAGTTTTCCAGATCTAATTACTATCTTAATTAAATCTTTTACCATCTACAACAGAATAAGATACAAGATTCTTACATAGGTTCGGAACATGAAGAACTTCATTCAACGTGAGAGTCTTTTACTAATATGAGCTTGTGCTCGACCTTTCCCTTTCATATAAGCTACCCATATAGAGTTTCCCGACATCCCCTATCCTCTAATAGGAGGTGAACAGGTCTCTGTTTCTACATACATGCTAGGTGGCTCCAAGGTCCACCCGCTGGTCTCTCACATTGGTTATTAAAATAACTTCCGACACCATTGCAGAAAACTCGTCCTAGTTTGTTTGGACTAAATTAGCATCAACTTTAAGGTGATTATGTTCTTTGGAATTTAATACCAAAAGGCCAGGAATTTTACAAACATAACAATCATCCTTAATTAAAGTATTGGTATATTCAGGTTTAAGAAAAATACCTTTCTTGTGAGGACCTCACTCAGAGTTGAGTTTGGTATTCTCACCTTTGTCAGATTTCGAAAAACTTTGTTCAGCCACATGCGCCTTGTTAGCCATGTCACTTGCAGACAACACATCTTTGTCCTCGGTGCAAAACAATTCTTCCACTTGAATCATAGATCTTACTCGATTCAACCATACTGAACTCACCAGTTTCATGTTACAATCTCCATCTGTACTTTGACTAGGAAGATGGTAATTTATCCATCACCAAAACTCTTGAAACTCTGACTAGCAACCCACAAATCATAAGTAGTAAAGTTCTTCTTGCATTGTATGGTTACAATGCATCCTCCATACAATTCAATATATGATTTATATCCATATAATTCAGCCTAACCGAATCATCCAATTGTTTCCGTACAAATTCATCTTGATTATGTTAACCTAGAACCATATCTTAAAGTCCTTCCCCTCTAAATTTTTCTGGTCTTTCAACATCATTTTCAATTGTTACAGAAAATTCTATCGTGTTAAGATTGTTGGAACTGCAACAAAGAAATACTGAAAAATGATGTTAAAATTAAATTTCTGAAAATGAAATAAAACACTCATATATTTAATTGCACATTGAGGACAGAGTCACTTGATCATCAAGTTGTCCTTAACACGATAATTCACCGGTACGCCTCAAAAATGAGTGATGCTTATACCCTGTGATGAAGTCGTATCCAAGATAAAACTGCCCGTTACAAGTACTATAAGCACTATAGCACTTGCCCACTTACGAACTCAACATCAAGGATTAGGAGGATAAATAAACGCACAAGCGCACAACAAAGTGACAAGAGGGGAAAATAGCTATGGATAATAGCTTTCTCTGGTACACATTGAAATGAATAAATTATTTTTCTTTTATAGGCAGTGAATTGAATTTGACATAAATTGTATTTGATAACTTCCCTCATTGAATATAAAATTATTTAAGGAATTAAAACCTTGTTTTAATTTTAACAAAAACAGTAGGACTTAAAATCTTGTTTTAGTTATTCTGTTTATTTAGGAATTAAAACTTCTTTAAATAATCCCTTTAGAAATTTAAAACTTGTTTTGCTTTTAATCCGTTTAGAAATTAAAACTTGTTTTAATTTTAATCTTGGTTCACTTATGCATGTGCATACATGCATTAGGCATGACAAGTGTTTCATGCCCACCCATATTTGTATTTCATTCACTCGTAGAAAATGAGTAAGCATCCTTAGACCTTTAGGTCATTAGATCAATTCTAACCAAGACCAAAAAATTAAAACATATTAAAAAGACTCATTTTCTCCAACAAATTCTACTTCTTTTATAAAAATCTGGTTTTTTAATCTCAAATCTTTATTCAAAATCATTTCACTAATCACACTAACTAATATTAACACTAACTAATCATTAACCAAAAATAATCAGAGGGTAATTTAGGTATTATCATAAATATCTAGATAAGGGGTGACCCAGATTTACTTCTAATATCTTACCCAAAATAAAAGAATGGTCCCCCAAAAAAAGGCTGGTCCCCAAAAAATGGTTCTATAATAATCAGTTAGACCTGGGTTCATATTTTCTTTCACGGAGTTTTAGTGTTTTAGAAATAATTACATGGTCATGCTAGTTAGGGAACCTGATTTGACATGTAACTGTTATGAACACTCATTTATAAATAAGACAAGGCCAATACTTTTTCTAGTACACATGTATTGAGAACTAATTTAAGCAAACGGATTCATGGAGATGCGGAAAGGCTAAAGCTGATTATTATGTTTAACAAATAAAAAAGGCATTTAGATATTGGAGGAAACTGTACTATATATATTGCAAAGCTAGCAATTTGATATGCTTGAGACAAGTATTAGTGTTACTCATATGAAATGAAACTGAACAACAATATACAACGGTATCAAATTGGCAACAACGAAAATAATTCCTTGAGCTGGCAACTGATTGTTGTGTAAGTTATTTACAAATTAGCTTTGGTAGATTTTTCAAGTTCGAAAATCTATGTTGTTCAGGTTTTTTCTTTTATTTTTCCTTTTTTTTAATTAAGAAAAATATTAATATATTAAATAAAAACCTAAGTATTGTTCAAACCAAGCAAAACTAATGCCGAACAAAAGTCTTCAAACTATAGAGAACATAGACAACTGCAACATTTTTGAAATCCGGAAATAGGCCATATGACCATAACCCATAAAGTGTGAGAGTAATGGACTTGTAAAATATAGGTCTAGGTGAAAAAGACATAGGAAATATTAGCCATATATACCCTTTGCTTTAGATTTTTTTTTCTTATCATTTTCTCTCTCTTATTTAATTTCTTTCTCTTTAATAAAAATTAATCGCGAGAAAAATCATAACTTCCAAATTATAAGTCGGATTTCAGTAAAATTTATATTTTTGGAAAGGGCTCGAAAATCTCTGGAAAACAAGATTCATTGTTGATATGAAATTCAAAAAAAAAAATATTTTAAGCCATGCCAAAGATACATTATGCACCCAGGTGCAACCTGACCAAAATTTATTTCCTATAAAAATATGCATTATGCACCCAGGTGCAATTTGACAAAAATTATTTCATATAAAAATATGCATTATGCACCCAGGTGCAACCTGGCCAAAAATTATTTTCTATAAGAATATGCATTACGCACGCAGGTGCAACCTGGCAAAAACATTTTCCTTATAAGAATTAAAAAAAAATGCATTATGTACTCGGGTGCACCTAGCGAAAACCTATTTTCTTCAAAGAATATGCATTATGCACTCAGGTGTATCTTGTGTATTTCGTGGATAAATATTGGTTTGTCCTAAAAATCACTTGCAATATATTGTACACAACCAAAATCACTAGTTCATGATCTCGAGCAATAAGTCATCTGCTATTGTCATCACATTCACTATTAAAACATCAATCAAAACAAGTTTTAAAAAACAAAATAACAAGAAAAAAGAAAATATTAAATAAAAAAATTCATTATGCACTCGGGTGCAACCAAACCAAAATCTATTTCATTTCAGAATATACATTATGCACTCAAGTACATCTTGTACATTTCATGGATAAATCTAGATTTATCCTAATAATCACCTGCAAAATATATTATACCCAACCAAAAACACTAGTTTGCATCTCAAGCAATAAATCCACTCCAAATCTACGATTAACCAAGTACACGATCAAATTCAAGGTATAAAAACTGTGAACATATTTGGAAGTGGCGAGCAATGTATCAGCTAACGTCATCTCATAAAAAAAATTCCAGAATAACCAGTAAGCAGCCAACTAGCAACAACATTAACACACCATAATCATCAAAACCTTACCTTCTGCCACTTCTCTTTATTCATACAGTTCCTCTTCTAGTGATACTAGTCAATCTCTCAATGTATTCACATAGGAATTCAATTTTCATTATAGATTTTAATAATCATTAACTATTCCACATATCTATTCACTATCGCAGGCACAAGAGATGGAGACAAAGAAAAATCCATGTCAATTGTTGTTGGTAACATAAGCTTAGACTAATCAACCCGGCTTCACCCAAATTATCAATAGTACCCCAAAGACCTAATTTTGCTTGCTGCCAATAATCGAGATCAATACTCCGCAATACAAACCAACCATACTTAACAACCCCAATTTATGAATCGTCTCCGTCTCATCTCGATTAGCATCAAATATCCAACCAATTTCAGATTACACAAAGAAACCACCAGATCTATTGCTGTTAAATCCAAATCTGTTGTGTTAAAATCAATTTCCGTTTAAGCAAAAGAAACCCCCAAATCTATTGTAAAACTAGATGACCGTTACCACGGTGGGATGGCCGACCGAAAAAATTGACGTAAAACTAAATTTTGTGTTCACAATTTAGTTCTGTCGTAGGGTGAAAATATTATTTTTCCTGAGACGGCACGAAGGTATAATTTTTCCAAACACGACGCGAAAGTATCATTTTCCAGACAGGTAAGCCATGATATATTTTTACTTTGCAAATAATTTGGTGGTGATTCAACACCATATGTTGTGCTTTTCATTTTAAAATTAATTGTTTTTTATACTTAGTCAATCATTTTATTTTTCTTGTAGTTTTTTCAATTTTTTTTAAGATATGCCTAATTTTAAGCTATGCCTAATTTTGAAGGAGAAAAGATACAAAATTTGGAGAATAATAAAAAAAATTGAAAAATAAAAATTTGATAGCATTGTTTGTGCTCATTGCGTAGCTAATTTAAAGGGCTTTCCAAATATATAAAATTTATAAAAATACGACTTGTAGTTTGAAATATACGAGGTTTTTAAATATATAAAAATGTATTTCTTTGTTGTGCCCTTTCTTTTTTGTTTATTTACAAAAATGTCTAATACCTTATTCCCCTTCCTCTTTGATTTATTTACGAAAATGTCTAAAGGAAAAAAGGTAAAATTTGATTTAGAGGACATCTTAGTCTTTTGTGTGTCGGACCAAAATTCAATCTTTTTTGTGTAATTGAAAAAAATGTCATGCTTCACATTGACACAAAGTCACCATATATAGAGTCCTCCCTCGCTTCGCTCAGTCGGCCTAATCATGAAATATCACCCGATCATTTGCTGCATCCGCCACCTTAATTGCAGCTTCTCAACCCTTGTAACTCCATCCTTATCTCAACTCCAAATCCCACTCCAAATTATCCACTTTCTTCATTTCTTGACATCAACGGTACCACCAACTCAATCCCATTCATTCACCACCGTCGACCATGTAAACCATTCAAACCCATCTATAACAGAAACCCATGTCTAATCTCTTCCATGCACTGCTCAATTCACGGCTACACCTTTGACAAACCATCAGCACCCAATTGCTCATATACAACAGGACCCTATTTTCTTTCTTGTTGTTCTCAAATTGAGATCAATCCCTAAATTCCACTACAAATCCAAACCCTAACTCCTTTGACAGAAAGGATCCAAATTTCAAGAAATCAAACAAAACCCATAAAATTAACTCTGAGAAAATCTCTTTAAAAAAATAATTTTTCTTTTGTCGAGGGTTTATAGTTAAGATGAACTTACCGTCAGCAAGCAGATCGGGAGCACCAGCAGCTTCTTATAAAATTGGTGGTGATGGTTTTGCTGGCGGTGATAATGCGGATGAGAGTTTTGCTGGTGGTGATAATGGTAAAGAAGGGTATTGCTGGTGACAGGAACAAAACGGAAAGCCGAGAGGAGGAAGAAAAGTTCTGAGATTTGGAAAAAATAGAAAAAAAGAGTAGGGTATGTTAGTAAACTGATAGGAAAATATTTGGGTCAAATATCCGAAAAGGATATTAAAACAAATTATTTGAATATATGACTATTCAAAAGGTTGGCAAAGTTTGCTTGTCTTTTAGACCCAGGAATTCAAATCTAGGGCCTATTTAACCAAAAAAATGTTTCGAAATTATCCAAGCTTGAGCACCACAATGTTAAGGAGGATTATTTTTCTTTTTGAGGTATATATATGACATAGATTATTCTCCGAAGCAAGGTAGTAATGCTCTTTCTTCTCCAGGAAAGGTAGTAGATAATAATATTTAGCAAGGCCATACTATTTATTAGTAGATGCCATGTTTTGTTGTTTTTGGGTATTGTTCTTTAGTTTTAATGCTCAAAGTGGCAATTCGACTCCCGAGCTTTAAAGCTAATCTAAAATGTTAATTTTAATTCCAGAATGTTGAGCAGTAAGTGACCAAAAATAAACAAGAATTTTGTTATATCTGACTGCTATTTGAGGGAACGATGTCCTCTTAGAAATGAACAAAGACTCTGCTGTCCCGATTTCACTTGAGATGAATGATGAAGCAACTACATTTTATATCTCGCAATTTTTAAAACCACTACATAAGATGCGCCGTGACTTCTCAAACAACCACATTAGACGCCTCGTGGCTACTGAAACGACAAGCTTTTATCACCTAAGCGCTGAATGGAGACCCGAAAATGGATCTCCAAAAAGTTGAAATCTTCAGTTATATCTTCTTTGAAAGGAAGGTTATTTCATTTACTCTTGAATACAGTCAAGATCACCAAAATCGTCTTTGTGGACCAGTGTAAGTCGAGTTCGGTATTGCATGCACATTCGATATTTGCACAGATATGTTTGATTTTAGTGACGCGAGACAGAGGTTGAACAAATAATATCCAAATAATTTGTTATAGTCTCTTCATTGAGGTTTTCTGGCCGCGTCCCCACCAGTGTAGTTTTTCCATAGACCCGCTTGTTTTTAAGTTCTAGGGTTAATATGTTTAATTTTCTTGTGAATTTATACATTGGTGGGGACAAATTAGGTAGGAAGAAATCAAAAATATAAGTTTAATTGATTTTAATCCTAGGACTAGTAAATATTCCCTCCGTCACTGGTTAGTTTATATTAATATCTTAAGAACATTACTACTCGATTAAATAAGCATACGTAAATTCAAGTTATTAATCCGGTCAGCAAAACAAAAAGGAAAAATGGATGTCAATCGAGTATTTTTTACATTTGATTTTTGTGACTCCACTACATATCTTTTATGCAATTATATTGGACATATTATTTTGGCAAGCCTACAATAAATTTTTTTTTTTTTTTTTTTTGGCAAACCTAGTGTGAAAATTAGCACCAAGTTATTGTTGGACATGAATAAGAAGAAACGTATCATGTCTCATCGAAAATGTTTTTGTGCCTCTCATTTCAATTTGATCCATGATACAATTTAACTTGGGTTCATGTATTCTTTGATGAAAGATTGTTTTTCATTCGTCAAAAGAATATATGACAAGTTAGGGAACCTGATTTGTCATTTGATTGTAATGAATGTTCATTTCTTGTACACACGTATTGGAACTTATATATGTATATGGGCTTGTTTATTTTGAAGCACATGGATACCTGGATATATGAACGAGTGAGTTCTCTATTCAGTTAAGGAAAAAAATAAACCGGTGAGATATAAGACGAAACTGTAAAATGAAAGAAGCAATCGACGAGAGTAGTCACCAATGGTTGTTGTGTTACTTGCACTGAAACATGCTCTTTATAGGTTAATTTGCTTTAAATTTAATAAACTTTGATTCCCTTTGTTTCTCTGCAAATGAGTTATCATTTCTTTTGCTTTTAGGCTAAAACTAAAAAGTGATAGTACATTGAGCAAGAAATGAACGATACATCACATTGATTTTTGAGGTTGTTCTCATCTTGTGTGTTTTTCATGAATATCATTGCCACCTGTAAATTTATATAGTTAATGTGGCACATGTACTCAGGTTTTTTTATATTAGTAGTTCATACATGTCAAATCAAGGCACACGAGTTCATACTTTAGTACAAATTAGCTTTTGTGGCGCCTTCGAGAGTGTCGGTGAAGTAAACAAGTTGATGGTAAATTTCTTAAATAATTATGCTCCATATTTTGATAGCCTAGTGTGAAAATCTATACTGAATTATTAAAAACCTCAATGTTGTTTACAACATGAAAATCAGCGTCCATAAAAGTCTTCTATAGAGTATTAAGGAGGACTCAATGACTAGAATAATTTCCTGAGATTTTAGTCTCCCTATAAAAACAATCTTATTCCATTCCTTCCATATATCTTAATAAACCTTCAGATTTAGTCTCCCTATAAAAACAATCTTATTTCATTCCTTCCATATATTAATAAACCTTTGGATGATGAAATTATTATTTTCATGCTTGTTGTACGCCAGATAAACTTTTTTTATTGCAGATACAATAAAACTTCGATAAACAAATAACCGTCTGACCAAATAAAATTTTAATTTTAGAGAAATCATTAATTTATCAAGTTAAAATTAGCCTACGCAATTTCCTTGAGCCAACCAACCTAATTTGACATGTGAATGTGATAAATAATTCATGTAAGACAATGTCCAAGCTTCGTAAAGGATTGGTAACGAAGTACAACATTATGGTACAAACCACAAGGATTTGTCCGATAAAAAAAATTCCCTTGATTTATTGCGTGTTTGGATACACATCAGAAGCAACTTTTGACTTCTAGAAATCAAAAAGCAAGAAGTTAGTTTGAATGTAAAATTTTGGAACGACTTCTAGAAACAAAAAAGTCACCTTGTTGCGAAGCAAAATATCTTTATTTCTGATTTCTGCTTTTGGTATCCAAACGCGTTATTAGTTTAGAAGAATTTACTTCTTTTTTTTTTGAAGCATGAAAAAAGAATTTACTATCTGTATTCATACTGAATTTGTTTCCATCCATTATTTTCACTAAACTCTGTGTGGCACTTCATAGTCAACTTATAAAGCAACGCAGACTCACAATTAACAGATGAAACTATTCCAAGTGACAACAAAAACGTAATGGAAGATCGCTTTAGAGAATAGTGGTTTTCAAAGTAAATGTGGATTTAAGAGTAGTGTGGGTCAAGCAATCACTTAGCTAGTAAACAATCTAAATGTCTTTTGATTTTCAAGTAAAGTGTTAGACTTTAATTAATTTAATAGAGCAAGAGCAAAGTCAATGATGTTGAGCTCTATTAAAACCCATCGTTACAAGGTATATCTAGAATTTCTCCACCACAACCAGTTTCACTTTGGGTGGTTCCACCTAAAGATTGAACCAAGATAAATACCGATAGTGCTTGGAACCTAAATTCTACGAATGGAGGAATTGGTTTCATCTTTAGAAACTCGAACCATATATTTGTGTATGCTCAGTCAACTTACTTGGTTTGTTTTTCTGCAGAAGAAGCAGAAACTCCAGCAATTAGAGATGCTTTGATGGTGGCTTTGGAGAAGAGACTTGATCGGATTATTGTTGAGAGTGACGCTTTAGCTATTTTGGAGCAAATTAACAAGAAGGCCTTCATGGGAGATCAGAGAACCCATTGTCTGTTGCAAGATATTAAAACTTTGATTTCCAAGTTTAAGTTTATATCTTTGTTTTTGTTAACCGTTTTGCAAATGGAGTTACTCACGATCTAGCTCAATGGACTAAAACAAATGTATGACATATGGCTTGATCCATACCCCCTATCCAGCTCCGTGCCTTCTCTATGTAAGGACCATAGGGATGGACATATATAATTCTTTGTTTATTGCTTATAAAAAAAATATTAATTTAATAGAGTGCACATTGTTCTGGTTCGTAATTGCAAATGAATGTACGAACACAAAGTATGAGCGTTCGACTAAACTATTTCTTTCTTTCTTTAACTAGCAGTTTAGTATCGAGGAAGGATCCATGGACACTCTTAGATAGACAAGGTCGGACAAGATTTGCACCATTTTTCCGTAAAACCCAAAACTATAATGAATTTAAGTATAATATTTTGATGGTATATTCTTTTATAGGACTCTACATTCCTACAAAAAAATATCACAATTCGAGATGTATAAAACCACCATCTACCCCTTTGAATATCGTAGTTCAAAATTAACGGTTGACATTAAGATCAATAGATGGTCGGGTTATTATTTCGAATAGCATTCATTTTTGGTGGGAATGTAAAGTCTCGATAATAGGAACATGTAAGTAGAGTATTAGACTTAAATTCATTGCCGTTTGAGTTTTCCGAGAGAAAATGGCGTAAATCTTGTCCCACCTTATCCATTTAAGAGTATCCATGGATCCTCCTCTTAGTATCAATAGCCTACATAGTACAAAATATAGCTAGATACTTTCTCGCTTATGTCCGATAACAATGATTAACACGTTTTTATGTTTCAATTTTCTTGACTTAATCTTTGGAAAAAACTTTGGCGATTATGTCGCATTTTTTTCACATCGGTAATTATGGACCACAATTCATATAAAATATTTTGTCTTATGTGGATTTTGGCACCTCCCAACAAATTAGTATTAAGTGTTGTATCATCTTGCAATGGCATCTTCCCTTGTAACTTGAACATTCTTTGTAATCGAAATTGAAGATAAGAATTTTGTGGTTCATAGCAAGGTTGACAGCTTAATGTGATGATTGTCTGACTACTGTCATTTGAATATTTTTTTTTTTTTTTTTTTGTTGTTGTTGTTGATTGCTTTTCCCGTTATTTCCACAAGTATATATAGGTTAATTAGGCAAGATAACCATACATTTTAATCATTTTTCTCATCTGTAAGGATTTATCAATCCACCTACGGTGCTTACCAATAGGTCCTAAGACTCCTGGGAAAAACAACACAAGACATAAACTAATCCTAAAACCTTAAATGTTGCCTTCAAAAATAACCATTTTTCTTCATTATTATTTATTTTTATTTTTTTCACATACGAAGAATACCATTTCTTTAAAAAAATAAAAATACGGATAATAACAAATGTATATCTTAAGACAAAATCAAGACATTTTTTTAACGAGAAGAGAGTAATTAAAACTGAAAATATCTTCAAATTTGATATCAAACCAATTGTTAATAACATCGGGTGATCGGGAATAAAGTGTTTTAACTTCGCTAATGATCATTTCTGCCACAATTATACCACTTTCATTTTCGTTAACTAAGTTTTTATTTACATTTTTAAATAAATTTCACTAGTTCATTTTATGTGCAAACAATTAGAGTCAAAACTCAAAATTTGCAACTTTTGTGAATTTATGATATTTTTCTAGAATGAAACTCTATTTTGACATAATAGTTAACTCCATTTGATCAATTTAGTAGAACGCGTTGTTTGATTTGATTATGAATTTGTATTTCTTTGATTTGGACTAGTTATTTCAATAAAATCATGCATAATAGGTCAAAGGAAGATATGCTCTTTTACCAACAAAGAAAGTTAGTGAAAACACTAGTGGTACCAAAATACACCACCAACTTTTTTCGTAAGCAATGCAGCATGGACAAACTCAACACAACTCCTAGAGATTAAAAACTCAATTAAGGAAAGTATCTGAGTTATTGTAATGACCCCTCCCTCCACCGATATTGTCCCCACTTAGACAATGCGGTCATCCGGCAATGTGGGGTTTTCAACGGGTGCGGTAATCCAGCAGAAACTTCCCGGGAGGTCACCCATCCCTGGATTATTTCTTCCGAGAACGCTTAAGCTGCGAGTTTACGCAACTCTAGATCCAATTGTCTTTGAAAAGGCCTCGTATATAATATTGTCTTTGAAAAGACCTCGGTATAATGTGGACGTTCCTTGCCTCTTGTGAGAC
>JAJJWW010012065.1:0-53052 GCA_023531295.1 Papaver armeniacum
AGCTTAAAGCCCCGTTTGGGATTGCTTTTTCAACCAAAAGCACTTGTAACAAACTTGTAACAAATTTTTACCAAAAATGGTGTTTGGTAAAAAATTTCAAAGTGCTTTTGGAGAGAAGCACTTTCATTTTAGGCCTCGCTTTTAAAAGCTACTCAACACTAGCTTTTAAAAAGCTAAAAACGTAAGTTGTGGACCCACATAATTCGATTTAATTGATTCTCTATTTTAACCTTGTTAATTTATTATAAAGACAAGTTTTACCCTCAAAAATTGTATATTTAACATTATATTTCTAACTTTAATTTTATTTCTCTATTTTTTTTTATTTTTTCTTTAAAATAATAAATAAAATAATAATTAAAATAAGAAAAATTAATAAATATTAAAATAATAATATTTTCAAAGCAAACCATAATCATAATTTTTTTATTAAATAATAAAAATAATTTAATAAATAATAAAATAATAATAAAATAAATATTACTTATATTTTATTAAATATATTAAAATTACAAATATAATTTATTATAATAAAATTGTATTTCAAACTAATTTTTAAAATATGTCTATTTTCGTCATTAACTACATCACCAGCACTTTTAAATACCAGTTTACCAAACAAAATTTACAGTTTGTTAATTGCACAGTGCTTTTTAAATTATAGTTTACCAAACGTCATGTCGATTTATTTTCACAGCACAGCACAGCAATGCACCACGCAACACAACAGAAAAGCGCTTTTCTAAAATTCACAACAATACCAAACTAGCCTTAATCCTCTTTATCAGTGAAATTTAAATTCCGCGAGTACCCTTATTTTTTGTTAATCACGTCCTTAATTCACTCTAACTTTCCTTTTTATGCTCATCTTCCCGTTTTATCTTTTCTTCTGCATGTTTATGATACTGTAATACCCTAATGTCGTTGTTTCCAAAATAATTCAAAGAATTGTTTAACTAATTAATAAAATTATTTTATCTCTACAAATCTCTATTGTAGCTGATCTGAGGGTAATCAAGATTGGGTGGTGGTTGAGGGTGAAAACGGTTTCTGTTGATTTCGGTAATTTCGCGTGAGTGGGTGAGAAACTGAGTCTAAACCCTAAACAATGTACTACAAGGGAGTACTTTAGATTCGAGAGATCAATCTGTACAAATCCGGCTTAAACCAAAAAAATAAAAAAAATCACGTTTTGATGAAGAATCAAGATTGGTTAATTTCTAATTTAATTTGATTAAACATCAATTAATCACCCGATTAATATTAATTAATCAAGAGGTAAATTCGCATTTTTTAAAATAATTGGATAAGGGGCGTTTTTAACTTTTCATTGACTTTTTTTGTCCTGTAGTGGAGGCCCCAATTTAACCAGGTACTTTTAAGCACTTATTAAATTTTCTAGTCAGTCCACATTAATCCCAGACATGTTATATCAAGCTAGGTGTCCATACCAAGGCGTACATCGAAACGTGACTCTTAAGAAAACTTTACTTACTATATCACATTACCTTGTGCGTTTAAAATTCGGGTTTATTCTTTTGTCGTGTAAAATGAATACATTTGATGTAAAGATAACACTGTTGTTGTTTGTAAATGATGATGGCACACAGTTTACAACATTTAGTATTTTTTAAGGTTATTTGGGTCTTACACAACACTATGTATCGTCAACTCCGGCTGTTTTTCCTGTGAAAGCATCAAATCATGACCAAACAGCTTTATGACTTGTTTTCGACACCAAGAATCTACACCGGATTAAAGTATATTTGTAACATATTCTTGTTTACTTTGTAATATTTTCTTATTTCTTTTACGCTGAATGTCGACATCTTTCTTTACAATGTATGTCGACATCTTTTGTAATCTTTGTAACTACTTGTATATAAGGCCATGCCTAATTCTCTAACAAATCAATGAGAATATTTGGAATTCCATTCACGTTTATGTTATTGTATTTTAGAGCCAGAATATTTTTCCAAATTTTTTTTTTTTTTTTTGAGTAACAATGAGAACACCTTCTTCGAATGTAGAGATCCCACCGTCATCGTCTTCACGTCCTTCCAATTCTTTGTATGCTCTAGCTTCGAATGATGGTCCAGGGACAGTCATCGCGCACGTTGTTCTTAAGGAATACAACTACGAAGAATGGGCTAAAGCGATTCGGGTTTCATTGGGAGCAAAACGCAAACTCGGTTTCATCAATCGTAAGATACTGAAACCTACAACTGATTCTAATATCTTGAGGATTGGTGGACGGTTAACTATATGATTGTAGCCTGGATTTTTAATACTATTGATCTGAATATTTATTCTACTATTTCTTATCGTGATACGTCGTATGAGTTGTGGGAAGATATTCGTTTACATTTTTCTGTTGGAAATGGTATTAAAAATTTTCAATTAAAGTCTGATGTTGCTGCTTGAAAAAAAAAATCTGGTGAGTCGATTATGGCCTATTATGGACGGTTAAAGAAATTATGGGATGATATCAATGACTTTGATGCTTTGCCTTCTTGTTCTTGTTCTGGTTGCAACTGTGGTTTGAATCAAATCCTTCGTAAAAGACGTGAAACGGATCAGGTGCGTGAATTTTTAATGGGTCTTGAATCTTATTATGCTAACGCACGCTCCAATATTTTATCCATCGAGCCATTGTCATCTCTTCACTCTGTGTACTCAAGAATTGCACAAGAGAAAGAGGTTCACCTATATACCCAACGAAGGACTGAGGAAGCATCTCCAATGGCCTTTGTTGTTCGTGGTAGTATGCCACAAGGTCTGAAATCTGGCCGATCACCGTTGAAGTGCAGTTTTTGTGGCTATCATGGACATCTTGAGGAACGCTGCTGGGAGAAACATGGTTATCCACCTGGCCGTGAACCTAGGCGTCCGCAAGCCACAAGTAGAGGAAAACAGGGCTTGAATACCCCTGATACAGTTGCTACACCCAAAGTGAATGTTGTCTTGGGTGAAATGTCTGCACCTACCAATCCTATTCGATTAACTGGTAAGGGAGTTTAT
The DNA here is from genome assembly GCA_023531295.1 of Papaver armeniacum. NCBI lineage: Eukaryota > Viridiplantae > Streptophyta > Magnoliopsida > Ranunculales > Papaveraceae > Papaver > Papaver armeniacum. Next base: position 3,022 of record JAJJWW010012065.1, read on the forward strand.
ACTTGGATTGTTGACATTGGTGCTTCGAATCATGTTTGTTGTGATGAAAATCTGTTTTATTTCTCTCGTGCCATAACTCCTATTCACATTGGGTTGCCTAATGGTGCTACTATAAGGGCCACCAGAATAGGGGAAGTTACTTTAACCGATTCTTTGGTTTTAAAAAATGTGTTATTCGTCCCTTCCTTCACTTGTAACTTGCTCTCTATCTCGCAACTTCTATCTTCTCGAAAGTTAAGCATACAATTTATATTCTCTTACTGTGTTGTACAAGACCTTGTTTTGAGGATGAAGATTGGTATGGGTGAGCTTATTGGGGGGCTTTATGATTTGCCGATGAGGGAACCAACTCGTGTTAATGTTTTTCATGGGAAAGACATGGCAGATTTATGGCATAAACGGCTCGGACATCCTTCTCGACAAGTAATGGATCTACTACCTCAAGTTTGTCGTAGTAATAATAATAAGTTGGAGTTTAAAGCTTGTGATATTTGTTATCAGGCTAAACAAACTCGTAGTATCTTTCCATTAAGTGAAAATAAAGAAGATGATTTGTTTGATTTAATTCATTGTGACGTTTGGGGTCCTTATCGTGCAAATCGTTCTTGCAATTCTCGGTATTTTTACTATTGTGGATGATTTTTCTGTATGTGTGTGGGTATATTTTATGAAAACAAAGGACGAGGTTCCACGTTTATTAATAAATTTTTTCGCCTTGGTTGATCGTCAATTCACCAAAAGAGTAAAAGTTTTGCGAAGTGATAATGTGACAGAATTTAAGGGTCTTGGTACTTATTTTCGTACGAATGGGATAATTCACCAGACATCCATGGTTAAAACACCTCAACAAAATGCTAGAGTAGAACGTAAACATCGTCATATTCTTAATGTTGCTCGCGCTTTACGTTTTCAAGCTTGTTTACCTATTGATTTTTGGGGTGAATGTGTTCTAACCGCTGCATATCTGATTAATCGCACTCCTTCTCGTGTGCTTGACTCTAAGACACTTTTGAAATGCTTTATGGTCGTGCTCATACTCGATATACTTAGAGTTTTTGGATGTTTATGTTATGCGAAGAATATTAATCCTTGTGATAAGTTTGATAATCGAAGTCGTCGGTGTATCTTTCTTGGATATCTTTTTGGGAAGAAAGGATGGCATCTATTTGACCTTGCGACGGGGGATTATTTTCAATCCCGTGATGTTAGTTTTGTTGAAGATGTTTACCCTCTAGCTGATCCCGACGAAATGGATCGTCTTCACTCATTATATCCAGCAGAATTTGGTGACTTACATAATTCTGCGGACTGTGGAGATCTTTTTGAGGACTGTACATAGTCAGCAGTCCCTGAACAGTCGCAACAAGGGCCTCCAAACGCTCTCATACTTCCAGCTAGCACGACGGTTTATGATACATCTTCATACACGTATTTTGAGGATATGCCAACTCTTATTCCACTTCATACACAGGCACTGCCCAGTGACGCTCAACCTTCATCCAGTGACAGTATTTTGTTACCAGCAACATCTGAAAATTTGTCTGTTTTGGGAGATCTTTCCAGTGGAGGTTTGGTTGAAAATGAAAGTGTCCCGGCAGATGCTGATGGAAATGTCCAAATTTCAGTAGATGATACTTATGGTGCTGAAAGCACGAAATTGGTTGATGCGAATCTTGGTCGTGGCAAACGTACCAGATTCAAAAATATCCGACACAAAGATTTTGTAAAATGGCAAAGTGTGGAGCCGGAGACTAACACGACTTTGGTTCCCCCTCACGCTTCACACATACCAATCCATTCCTCAGGTACTCCCTATCCTATAACACATTATGTAAATTGTATTGCTTTTTCTGTTGCGCATCAACATTTTCTTGCAGCTCTTTCGTCTGATACGGAGCCTACATCCTTTAAGGAAGCAATGAATGATCCTCGCTGGAGAAAAGCGATGGAGGAAGAAATTGCGTCTCTTGTTGCCAATGGAACTTGGACAATTGAAGACTTACCTCCGGGAAAATTGGTTATTGGATGCATTGGGTGTTTCAGATCAAGCGTCGTTCTGATGGTACTGTTGAACGATACAAGGCACGACTGGTTGTCTTCGGTAATCATCAACAAGAGGGAGTAGATTTCAGTGATACATTTGCTCCTACTGTAAAAATGGTTACTGTGCGTAATTTTTTAACTGTTGCCGCTATTCAGAATTGGGAGTTATTTCAAATGGACGTTTATAATGCTTTTCTTCATGGTGACTTGGATGAAGAGGTATATATGCGCCTTCCTCCCGGTTTTAGTAATGGGGTGAATGGAAAGGTATGTAGGTGTTGATGGTGGTTTCTAAACAAGGGGTAAAAACGTAAAACCCCATGACCTAGTGTTACCCGCAACACATTAACTAAGAGCATTTAACTCAGGTGTAAATAATTAATAGGGGTATTTTTTTCAAAATACCAGATTAGGTTTTGACACGTAACCCTAATTCCAAAACCAAGCCGCACACCGCGCACCATGGCAACCATGCCAAACCAAGCCGCACTCGCGCACCATGGCAACCATGCCAAACCAAGCCGCACTCTGCGCACCATGGCAACCATGCCAAACCAAGCCGCACTCGCGCACCATGGCAACCATGTCAAACCAAGCCGCACTCTCGCGCACCATGGCGACCATGCCAAACCAAGCCGCACTCCGCGCACCATGGCAACCATGCCAAACCAAGCCGCACTCGCGCACCATGGCAACCATGCCAAACCAAGCCGCACTCGCGCACCATGGCAACCATGCCAAACCAAGCCGCACTCTGCGCACCATGGCAACAATGCCAAACCAAAGCCGCATAATCGCGCACCATGAGCAACAACGCTAAAACCAAACTACGTATCACATTCATTGGCAACCATGCCAAACTAAGCCGCTATGCCATTGGCGCATGCCAAATATAGCGCCCTAGGCTAACAAACCACGCAACCTAGGCCAAGTCGGACCCACATGCCATTGGCGCATGCCAAACATGCTCGCTAGCGGCTTTTCTACCAAAGCCACGGCCCCTAACGGCCCCGCATGCCATTGGCACATGCCAAACATGCTCGCTAGCGTCTTTTTCTACCAAAGCCACGGCCCTAACGGCCCCGCATGCCATTGGCACATGCCAAACATGCTCGCTAGCGGCTTTTTCTACCAAATCCACGGCACTAACGGCCCCGCATGCCATTGGCACATGCCAAACATGCTCGCTAAATGGCTTTTTCTACCAAAGCCACGGCCCTAACGACCCCGCATGCCATTGGCACATGCCAAACATGCTCGCTAGCGGCTTTTTCTACCAAAGCCACGGCCCCGCATGCCATTGTCACATGCCAACATGCTCGCTAGCTAGTTTCGTATCAAAATCACGGCCCTAACGGCCACGCATGCCATCGGCACATGCCAACATGCTCGCTTGCTAGTTTCCCTATCAATGTCACGGCCCTAACGGCCACGCATGCCATTGGCACATGCCAACATGCTCGCTAGCTAGTTTCCCTATCAAAATCACGGCCCTAACGGCCACGCATGCCATTGGCACATGCCAACATGCTCGCTAGCTAGTTTCCCTTTTAAGGTCACGGCCCTAATGGCCACGCATGCCATTGGCACATGCCAAACACACATGCTGGTAGCCTAACTTGCAAACCGTGCAACCTACCACCAAGGCATTCCGCACATGCCACGCACGCCACTAGCAGCTCTGGCATTGCCACTTGCACTCAAATTGCAACCAACACTCGAGATATCAACACAAACTGGGGGATGCTTTCCAGGGTTTTGGTTTGGCGGTCACAGCTTGGCCGTACATTACGCTCACATTAAGAAAGCGTGAAAGGAATAAAGCGGTCAAATAAAAGAGGAAATAATGGTGAAAACGTTTTCACCCATTAACACCATACGGTTACCACCTCCTCCCATTATTTCAACCTTTACTCTCTTCCTTCATGAGGCCAGTGGTACGTTTCAATCTCGACTTGTATAAATAGGTCTTACCTAGTTCCACTGCACACGTGTCTCTGGGTCAGAGAAAAATACTACACTCTCGTAAAGGCAACTTTGCAAGCTCTCCCAAAAGCTTTCATCTCTTGCAAGCTTCCCAAGCTTCTACTTTCGATACAAGTCGAGACGCTACTCTCCTAGAATTATTCTGGTCTCAACACCTTTCTTTGCTTCCCTCCCCAAATAAACCCTTCTCCTCCACTTTGTGACCGAAGCAAGTCCGGAACGGCCATTTCTTGGTTTAAATGGACTTGTACAGATTGATCTCGAACCTATAAAGTGCTCACGTGCAGCACATTTGTTTAGGGTTTGAACCAGTTTCTCACTCACCTACCGAATTTACCGAAATCGGCAGAAACGATTTTTACCCATAAACAATTGGCGACCACAGCGGGAGGATTGATCTTTCGGTTACAACATCAAGTTCTAGATCCCATCCGCAAATTTCACGCAAGCATGGTCGGCTATCAAGCAATCTCCACGAACATTGATCCCGCCCAAGGTCATGATAACTCCTCAATTTCTGGAAGCAACACCACCAATGGAGAGGTCCCAAGACCGGTTGACCTCGATACGTGTTCGGAGATCCACGCGAAACATGGACCTAATGAAGGATGCGATTACCAAAGATACCGACTTCCTCATCAATCTAGCATCGGGGCCAAGTGATCCATGCTCCCCAGGAGATCAAGAGCAGTGGGACTAATATCCCGAATGAGCATGCTCAAATCAACGGTTTCGTCACCGACCGGAAGCGAAGCAGACCAGAGGCGACCATGTTGATAGAAAACTTATGTGAGTTATTGCATCTCTCCAAGGACCAACGAACAAAGACGTTTTCTCGCTATCAACCGAATAGCACTAAACGCATCACTAATTCCTACACCCGCGGGGACTCCAAGGATCCCCGGAAGATCCTTCAATAATATTATTTTCACCGATGATGATATGATGGTGGAAGACGGTCACAACCGGGCCTTGCATGTTACAGCCCTTGTCCAGAACATGGAGTTTCGAAAAGCACTCATTGACACGGGTGCATCTTCCAATGTCATCACTCTCAAGACACTCAAAGCTTCCAGGGTGCGACCTAACGAGATCATACGACAACCCACTACGATGACAGATTTCGAAGGCAACCAAACTAGCACATACGGCTACATCAACTTGGAGTGGCAAGAGGCCAATCCAATCAAACGTGAAGTTTGAAATAATTGAAAAAGAACCAGATTATCACATGATACTGGGAAGGCCGTGGCTGCACAACCTCAAAATCGTGCCTTCAACATACCACCAATGCCTAAAAACGGTATTGAACGGAGAAGTTGTTCGTATTCTCGCATCACTCTCCCCTATGCGCCGCCCTGTGTAGAAGCACATGGGCCGAAGGAGTGTTCAAAAGGCGTGGCGACCAGGATTCGCGCCTTCGCTACCAAAATGGACGTCGCTCGGGATAGCGACAAACCGGAGATACCCGGCAGAGGGGACCACCCCTCCACCATCTCCTCGGAAGGAAGATCCGCGAGTCTTTCGCCACCTGGGATGTAACCCGTGCCCGCACCAAGCGAGAGTGCACCCTTACCGCAAGAGGAGCAAAAATGAAACCTCACACATTGTCACCGTCGTTAGCACCAGCGGGGGAGACCATGACCCGGTCTCTCCGCCCGAAGGAATGTCTTCACAATGGCCTGGAGGAAGTTCCGGACGCCCCTCGAAGTTACAAGATGGGACCGACTTAACCACCGACGAACTCGAGACCGTCAATATAGAGAATGAGGATTTCCGCGTCCTATCCTGATCAGTTCGACTCTACATCCTGCAGAACGCTCAAAGCTAGTCAACCTACTCAAAGAATACCAGGACGTATTCGCATGGACTTACGAAGAAATGCCTGGCTTGGATGGAAAACTGGTCACCCACCATCTGCACGTGATACCCGGGTCCAAACCAGTCAAGCAACCTCCAAGACAATTCAGACACGACGTAGAAGAACAAATCAAGGTGGAGGTCCAAAAATTACTATCCGCTGGATTCATCAAGCCTATTCATCATCCTACTTGGTTGGCCAATATCGTTCCCGTTAAAAAGAAGAATGGTCAGATCAGATGTTGTGTTGATTTCAGAGATTTGAACAAGTGTTGTCCCAAAGACGATTTTCCGCTACCTAACATTGACATGCTGGTAGACGCTACCAGTGGACATGGTATGTTCTCTTTCATGGATGGATATAGCGGCTACAACCAGATAAAGATGTATGAGAATGATGCGAGTAAGACTGCTTTCCGAACCCCTCTCGGGAATTTCTATTACACCGTAATGCCTTTCGGTCTGAAGAACGCTGGCGCTACTTACCAACGCGCCATGACTACCATCTTCCACGATATGATGCACAAGCAAGTCGAAGATTACGTAGATGACGTGGTGGTTAAATCAAAGACTCGAGCGGATCATCCAGAAACGCTGCGACAATTGTTCGAAAGATGCCGCGAATACAAGTTGAAGATGAACCCTATGAAATGCGCCTTTGGTGTCTCTTCGGGGAAATTCTTGGGATTCCAAGTGACGACCGCAGGAATAAAAGTTGATCCAGTCAAAACGCAAGCTATCCTCACGATGCCGCCACCACGAACCGTAAAGGATCTCCAGAGTTTCATGGGCAAGGTAAACTACATTCGTCGCTTCATACCACGGGGTTGGCACAACTCACCACTACGTTTACTCCTCTGCTAAAGAAGGGAGCAAATTTCGCATGGACTACGCCTCAGCAAAAAGCGTACCAGAAGATCCAGCAAATACTGTCCTCTCCAGCCGTCATGAAGCCTCCTATGCGAGGGAAACCACTATGTCTCTACACAACCTTTAGCGATACTGCCGTTGGAGCTCTCCTCGCACAAGAGGACGACAAAGGAATGGAATACCCCATATACTATTTCAGTCGAACGTTGAGAGACGCTGAACTCAGATACCCCAAAGCGGAAAAGGCGTGTTTAGCACTGATTTATTCCATCCAGAAGTTCAGGCACTACCTCCTCTCCAATAAAGTGGTGCTAGTTTCCAAATCAGACCCGGTAAAGTTTCTCCTCTCGAAACCTGCCCTGATAGGGAGGCCGGCTAAATGGCTCCTGCAACTGTCAGAGTTCGACATAACGTGCGTTTCCCCAAGGGCCACACTACACCAAATCAACGGTTTTGAGACATTTATGTATGTTGCTTTGAATTTAAGAGACACATATAAGTGTCTCAAATTGTGCGTCTGGAATCGTTTGAGACGCCTAAAGCGACACTTATAAGTGTCTCTTAATTAGATTTTAAGAGACACTAATTAATTTAAGAGACACTTATATACGTCACAAAATTAAATTAGCTTTAAAAAAAAAAAAAAATTTCCCAGTTGGGAATCCTCAAAATCAAAATTTTCTTCAGCTGGAAATATTTCCGCACCTACATATTTCAATTTTTGCACCCCAATGCAAATCGCAATTTCATACTCAACCAAATATTAACACTAACAACAAAAATGAAGTAACATTTAATATCTTCCAGGAAAAAGTAAAAACTAAAGTTTAAATACAAGAGAAGATGACTCCGGGAAGGCATGCACTACCTTGTCACTCCACATCAATTCATAACTTTCCACATTCAAGCTCTACATACACTTACCGAAAGGAATTTAAAGCGTAAATCATGAATCTTTGGTTCCTTTATCGGCTCCTTGATATCTTGCTCTTATACTTTCACTAATAACTTTCATCTCTGGGCACTTCATTACTAGGATCTAACCGATCCTAGGGTTTCATACCCAAACGCAGGGTTATATACCTCCTAACCGAAGACGGAAAAACATAAAAAGTCACCGTAAAAATCTATGAATGGACCCAAAGACCTTTTGTATGACTAATTATATCTTACGATCACGAATTTACATGGTTGAATACATCTTACCCTCCAACAACAATGATTTCTTCCTCGGTAGATGTGTGTCTGCAGATGAAACTCCTTGGGGTTAACTTGAAACATCTCCGGGAAGTCGAACCATAGAAGAAGCATCTTGGGATCTTCACCGCCCTCATCTCGCAACCATTTAGTATGTTAGAGTTCAAAGTGAACAAAATATATATAATACCCCGCAAGGATTTGCAACATGTTTTGATAATATAAGGAATACCTTATAACCCTCATCTGCCACCATCTCTAATACCCATCCTATACGATAATGTGTGACATCGTTTTAACGTTAAAATTATAAGAACTAAAGCATTGGATACTCAAAGAGTAAAGATTACTATAACAACACAAAAATTGCGATAATTGAAAACAATATTTTACCTGGCCAGTTTACATTTCATACAAGAGTACCTCGGTGCTCCACCAATCCACTAAAAGCCATGACACCTTCAACAATACAATTTCATGAGATTATAACTCGAGGAAATAATAGTCTGAGAATATTTTGATACATATAAAAATCTTAACCTAAAATTACCAATAATTTCCCAAGACGAGAAATATGCAAAATAGGGAAGATGGACATGTATCCTAATTGTATGGTTATAAGCATGTGATGCAGTTGACGAGTTCTTACATTTAAGACGTTAATTTTTCATTCATGTATGCTAGGTTGGATGCTAACCGGTTAATTACCTGCTCCACGCGCAAGCGAGAAAGTATCACGTAGTGCAGGAACTATAAATCCATTAATCAAAACTCTGTTCCTTGTCTAATTAATGCATGCCAAACAAAAAGCATACTTCAAAAGGAGAGAAAATCACTAGTAGCCCCATCCGGCTTTGAAATCACAGCAGAAAGACCGCAAAAATGAAAGTCTCAATCTTGTTGAACACAAAAGTTACTGACTGAGCAAAACATTTACAAATGAGTGAATATTACGAATAATAACACAATCATGGGTTACCTTTCTAACAAAGGTAAGACTGCACATTGATTTATGGACCAACCACAAATTGAATTACTTTATCCAACGAGTCGATAAAAATATTCCTGTAACTCTTGCGTTGCAGTAGATTGAGTTGCCATTGTATAGCATGACATAATTATTTGGATGCTTCGGCATGTTGCAAAACACATAAGCATTGACTACCTGCATGAATAATCTTTGGTTGATAAGATAGCAAATTGAACACAACATTCCATTTGTTAAAAATAGATGACTCGCATTAGAAAAGTTGCATGATACACATAGGAAAAAGTAACTACAGCCACTTGTAATTCCATCGGTACTCCTTGATGTAAGCATATTGTGTATTAAAAAGCAACAACAGAATTACAGCATGTGCGGTAAACGCACAACACATAAGCAACAACCAGTGTTACCTCTCTTGTATAATACTTCGTGGGTACTCCTTGGAGAAAACCGGTTGGCAACAAAAATTTAACGTTAGTAAGGTAGCTAACCAAACCAACCAGTTGGATCCAAAACCATTGAATCGACCTTAAAGGTCATCCTAGAAGTTCCCACAAACATATATGTGCTTGAATCAACCAACTCTGAGGAATTCATCCCATGTCCGGAGTGAAGATGATTGTAAGATAAATAATTATCAATCCCATAGCAGAAAGGCCATTTTTATTTTAGAACCAAAAAGGCCATTTTTATTTTTAAATACAATGACATACGTATGCATTAGATTGGTGAAATTCAACAAGTGAAACAAAATTTTAACAGAATGTAAAACTTCCCTTAATTCCAATTGTGGTAGTCTTAGCTTAATACACCCCACCAGCTCCCATGCCTGCAAAATTCACATACAGTAGATACTAAATCATACTATTAAGAAGACACCCAAAGAACTATAGTTATCAAGCCAACCTATGTAAAGTTGCAATTGGTCAATTTCTCGTTCAATACCTAAGAAAAGCACCCAAACAGGACAAGCAGTTAGAGATTATAAACCATATTCACATCCAATAAGATACAACTTTTCCTATTAATATTAATACACATATATCATCCAGTAATCATCAACTTAGATAAAGCTATACAAAATAAACAAAATCAAATCTTCCACTATGAAATATCAAACCTAAAAACAAAAAAAAATTAAACCCTAGAAACAGATTTGAAATCTATAATATAAATTGAAATTAATAGCAATCTAAGAAACATAAAATTGAAAACTCTTAAGACTTAAGAAATTTACACTACAATAAATTAGGCTCACAAAATCGGAAATAAGTAAGAGATTAGGGTCCATACCTCATGTTTTAAGTTCTTCTTCTTGCTAGTTCGTTCTCAGTTGAGTATAATGTAAGAGTATCGACTAGGGTTTAGACTGAGGATTACCCAAAATCAAACAAATCTGAAAAGGAAATGGCAAAACCTCGGATCTAATAAGTAGTACATAGATTCAAGAGAAACCTTAAACCTAGTGTTGACGAAAATCATATTTACTTTCAAACCGAGCAAAAATTTGATCGGGTTAAACTCAACTTAGAAAATAATTTTCCAAAGTGAGGGGAATAAAATTCATCATCGAACCTAAAAAATAACTAATCGAGAGAAAAAAACAATTAGATTAGGGAACCAGCAATTGACAAAACGAAACTCTTGAACAAAAAACATAGATCGAATCGAAAATGGACTATGGTTATGTCTGTAAAGAGAAGCCAAAGAGTTGAGTCTGTGAAGATAAGAAAAAGAAAAAAAAAAGATAAAGAGAAACACTTTAGCCGACCAACATAAAAAATATAATTTGGGAAAATATCTTAATCCAGAATGACACTTTAGCCCTTACTCTAATTTATAAACAAAATATATCCTATTAACTTTTATAAATACAATTATGAAAGCGACATATATTTTTATTAAGAGACGTTTTCATTCCGCGACTCATATAAGTGTCTCATACTAAAAATATGAAGTGTAGCAAAATCGGGGATATGGTGTAGTGCCATAAAGGGACAAGCTGTTGCGGACCTGTTAGCAGCATTCCCGGGAGAAGACACCGCAGAATTACGAGAAGATCTCCCGGGAGATCTTCCAGATATCTTTTTAGTCAAAGAGGAAACGTGGCTACTTTTGTTCTTCGACGGCTCTTCTACCCCCAACACTAATACCGGAGGAGCGGGTGTTGTACTAGTATCTCCTGCTGGAGAAGTCTTCTCGCACTCTTTCAAGCTAGACTTTCCGTGCACCAATAACTCAGCTGAATACGAAGCTTTCCTCATCGGATTATCATTAGCTAAACAAGTCAGGGCCACGCGTTTGGTGATAAGAGGAGATTCCAAATTACTCATCAACCAGGTAAACGAGATCTATGCATTGAAGGAACTAACGCTGGCACCATACAGGGCTGAAGCACAAAAACTACTCGATTATTTCGCCGAAGCAACCATCACATGTCGGCCGCAGCAAAGCAACAAGCATGCCGACTGCTTAGCTACACTAGCCTCAAAGCTGCAGTTCGAAGGAACTGAGGAAACCCTGACAGTAAAACGGCGAACGGTAGCTTCAACGTGGCTTTCACAACCTGAGAAAGCCGAAGTTGACGATTGGAGAACTCCTATCATTCAAGAACTCAACAACTCACTTTTTCAAGGGAAGGTCGACCTCAAGACTTTGCGGAATTTTTTTATGCTTCAAGGTGTTCTGTATCGCCGAACCAGACGGCTCTCTGTCAAGGTGTCTCGGGAAAGCGGAAGCACGGCAGCGGCTTGAAGATATTCATGCTGGAAAACGTGGAATAACATCAGTGGTAACCCTCTACCGTCGTTTACAACGACTCGGATACTACTGACCGGAGATGGAAACCCAATCCCGATTGCTCCAAAAAGCGTGTCCAAACTACCAGGCGCCCCCATGTCAGTCAGAAATCCTCAACATCATCCATACTGGGGACTGGCGGGAGCCGTACATCACTTTCCTTCGCGATGGCATTCTTCCTACTAACAAAGAGGATGCGTCCAAACTAACACAGAAGTCCAAAAGATTCGTGTTCCATGATGGGGTTTTATATCGCAAGAGTTTCGGGGGAGGTCTACTAAGGTGTTTGAACGACACATAGGTCCCAGTTATGTTAAGAGAAATGCACGAAGGCGAACACCAAGGAAAATGAAATTATTCCCTGCAGATACACGAGAGGTACTTCTGGCCGACCATGGAAGACGACGCGACTACCTTCGTTCGATATGCCGAGAATGCCAGTTCATGGAAACCTCATCCACGCGCCTCCAACACCCTTGCACGCATAAGTAGCCAGTGGCCCTTTTATAGTTTGGGACTCGACATCATCGGGAAGATCAACCCCCATCCTCAAAACAGCATGAGTACATAATAAGCACCGAGTACTTTACCAAGTGGGTTGAGGCTGTCCCCCTGAAAGGAACCACCGGAGCCACAATCGCGACATTCATCAAGGAGCAAATCATCCGCCGTTTTGGCGTACCTAAACACGTCATCACCGACAACGGCACACCTTTCGCTAACAAGCAAGTACAGGAACTACTTGAGAGGTACGGAATCAAACAAGTCTTCTCTACCATATATTATCCTCGGGGAAATGGGCAAGCCGAAAGTACCAACAAGACTCGATCAAGAATCCTCGGTAACAAGACATGACAATCCCCGAGAACCTGGCATGAGCAATTGCCAATGGCTCTCGGGCGTACTGAACATCTCCTAGAAGCTCCACCGGCGTGTCTCCTTACTCCCTCGTCTACGGCATGTACGCGATCCTCCCGGCAGAAATCAAGATCCCGTCCGCGTAATTGCCACAGTGAAGCGGACCCCGGTGGAACGAAGCCGAATCACTCAATACCGAATCATGAAGCGGATACTCTAGACTCCAAAGATCCGAGAGGAACATGCACAAATATACGTGAGCAGGGATTTCAGGCGTACAACAGCCATGTAAAACCCAGGGTTTTCAAGGAAGGAGATACGGTGCTAAAAACCGCCAAACACATCCAAAGAAGACGCATCAAGACCGAAGTTTTCTCCCAAATGGGAAGGGCCGTACATAATCACTAAAACATATAACAAAATGGGTTACTACAAGATCATCAAAGAAGATGGGGAAAGCTAGAGACAGGTTATCAACGGAAAATGGCTTAAGGCGTACTACGCCTAATCATTCCCCAACATGCTACATCAAAAGTGTGAACGTCCGGGCATTTTCTCCGCTTTTACTTTCTTTCTTACCAGTTATCGAATTTCAATGCAAAGCCAACGGATTACCGTAATCTCTTTATTTTCTTCAAAAAAAAAAAAAAAAAAAAAAAGAGAAAGGGGAGCCTTCGAATCTCATAATGCAAATCAGAAAAGCCCATTTAGTAAATTATAATCCCTACAAAATATCATCTTCAATCGGCCATGATATCTTTCAGTCCTACTTTTCAAATCTCGAGTTAACTCTTCAATCTTCCGAGACTCCAGGGCCAAAATTCCCTCTTCTTCCAGTATGGCTTTCGTGGAAGGAATCACACCAGTAAGAATACCATCCCTGTCGACCTTCACAATATTGAGGCGGTGCCGCTTGACAGCCTAACGTTAAATTCCAAAGATTCGCAGTAGACACCATGTTCTCCCACTTCCGAATGGTGACTCCACAACAGCATGAATTGACACATTCTCCATCTCAACAATCATTGGAAAAGACAGATTCTACGGAAACCAAAACGGACGAACAAGCACTTCACCACGCTCCTGGTAGCGATATGGCCGTACGTCTTCCATATCCTTGTATAAAGGGCTACGAATTCTTTTTCCGCACCAAGAAACCACCAACATTCCGATAATTGGAGGAGAGACACCTCATGCGAGTCCCAAACGATAAACTGCGCGAAGGGTATTCATGACAAGAGAGCCCTAAATCAACATTCTCCAAATCTGCGCTAGTCAACAAAGTCGGACTTGAAGGAAGAGGAACAACTAGGTCATCTTCGTCGATAACTGATGACGCATGCTCCAACAGGATATCTCAAGACAAAAAGGAAATTTCCCCATTTACACAACAAGCGTTAAAGTGCGTGTCGATCCACCAAAGAAGAAGGAAACATCTGGGTATGATTTTCTTAACCCGAATAACATTTGTTGTGATGCTCATGCAAGAATCAGACCTCGCGCCCTCATCCAGAGAACCTGACTGGTTAGAAGATGACTCGAATCTACGTGACATAACAAAGAGAGAAATCCAACAAGAAGAATCTTTTCTCAAACAAGGAATATGATGCGTTTCCATTGGGTATAAATACGGGATTTTAAAAGGGAAAGGAAGCAATGAGGGACATAACGCTTCGCTGATTTTAGCATGAACAAAGCCCTAATTGAAGCCGCACGTGAAGGAAAGCAAAATAAGGAAACTTTGCTACCCGAAGAAACGTCTACTCCCTCCTTATTTACATAAGTCATGCCTGCAAGCACGGCTTCCAAGTTGCACCGGCCCCACCAATTGCGCCGACCTCCCAATGGCCGCCCAAGTCACGCCTGCAAGCACGGTTTCCAAGTTACACCGGCCCCACCAATTGCGTCAGCCTCCTGATTCATGCAAAGCTACCAGAGGCAAGGATTCCAAATCCTATTTATAAAAGGTCAGACAAGCATCCTCAATTCTCTTCACGATTTGCTGTTGATAATCTATCACCATCTTATGCTTACCTCGCAACAAAGCCCCTGTTCCGAGCTAAGCAGGGGACTTAATGTTGATGGTGGTTTCTAAACAAGGGGTAAATACGTAAAACCCCATGACCTAGTGTTACACGCAACACATTAACTAAGAGCATTTAACTCCAGGTGTAAATAATTAATAGGGGTATTTTTTCAAAATACCAGATTAGGTTTTCGACCAGAACCCTAATTCCAAAACCAAGCCGCACACCGCACCATGGCAACCATGCAAGACCAAGCCGCACTCTGCGCACCATGGCAACCATGCCAAACCAAAGCCGCACTTCGGCGCACCATGGCAACCATGCCAAACCAAGCCGCACTCTGCGCACCATGGAAATCATGCCAAACCAAGCCGCGCTCGCGCACCATGGAAACCATGCCAAACCAAGCCGCACTCTGCGCACCATGGCAACCATGCCAAACCAAGCCGCATACTGCGCACCAGGGCAACCATGCCAAACCAAGCCGCACTCTGCGCACCATGGCAACCATGCCAAACCAAGCCGCACTCTGCGCACCATGGCAACCATGCCAAACCAAGCGCACTCTGCGCACCATGGCAACCATGCCAAACCAAGCGCACTCTGCGCACCATGGCAACAATGCCAAACCAAAGCCGCATCTGCGCACCATGATCAACAACGCTAAAACCAAACTACGTATCACATTCATTGGCAACCATGCCAAACTAAGCCGCTATGCCATTGGCGCATGCCAAATATAGCGCCCTAGGCTAACAAACCACGCAACCTAGGCCAAGTCGGACCTGCATGCCATTGGCGCATGCCAAACATGCTCGCTAGCGGCTTTTTCTACCAAAGCCACGGCCCTAACGGCCCCGCATGCCATTGGCACATGCCAAACATGCTCAGCTATCGGCTTTTTCTGCAAAGCCACGGCTACTAACGGCCCCGCATGCCATTGGCACATGCCAAACATGCTCGCTTAGCAGCTTTTTCTACTAAAGCCACGGCCCTAACGGCCCCGCATGCCATTGGCACATGCCAAACATGCTCGCTAGCGGCTTTTTCTACCAAAGCCACGGCCCTAAACGGCCCCTCGCAAGCCATTGGCACATGCCAAACATGCTCGCTAGCTGGCTTTTTCTACCAAATCCACGGCCCCTAACGTACCCGCATGCCATTGGCACATGCCAAACATGCTCGCTAGCGGCTTTTTCACCAAAGCCACGGGCCCTAACGGCCCCATTAGCATGCCATTGGCACTTGCCAAACATGCTCGCTAGCAGCTTTTTATACCAAAGCCACGGCCCTAACGGACCCGCATGCCATTGGCGCATGCCAAACATGCTCGCTAGCGGCTTTTTCTACCAAAGCCACGGCCCTAACGGCCCCGCATGCCATTGGCACATGCCAAACATGCTCGCTGGCGGCTTTTCCTACCAAAGCCACGGCCCCGCATGCCATTGGCACATGCCAAACATGCTCGCTAGCGGCTTTTTCTACCAAAGCCACGGCCCTAATGGCCCCGCATGCCATTGGCACATGCCAAACATGCTCGCTAGCGGCTTTTTCTACCAAAGCCACGGCCCTAAACGGCCCCGCAAGCCATTGGCACATGCCAAACATGCTCGCTAGCGGCTTTTTCTACCAAAGCCACGGCCCTAACGGCCCCGCATGCCATTGGCACATGCCAAACATGCTCGCTAAGCGGCTTTTTTTCTACCAAAGCCACGGCCCTAACGGCCCCGCATGCCATTGGCACATGCCAAACATGCTCGCTAGCGGCTTTTTCTACCAAAGCCACGTCCCTAACGGCCCCGCATGCCATTGGCACATGCCAAACATGCTCGCTAGCGGCTTTTTCTACCCACGGCCCCGCATGCCATTAGCACATGCCAAACATGCTCGCTAGCGGCTTTTTCTACCAAAGCCACGGCCCTAACGGCCACGCATGCCATTGGCACATGCAAACATGCTCGCTAGCTAGTTTCCCTATCAAAATCACGGCCCTAACGGCCACGCATGCCATCGGCACATGCCAACATGCTCGCTAGCTAGTTTCCCTATCAAGGTCACGGCCCTAACGGCCACGCATGCCATTGGCACATGCCAACATGCTCGCTAGCTAGTTTCCCTATCAAAATCACGGCCCTAACGGCCACGCATGCCATTGGCACATGCCAACATGCTCGCTAGATAGTTTCCCTATCAAGGTCACGGCCCTAATGGCCACGCATGCCATGGGCACATGCCAAACACACATGCTGGTAGCCTAACTTGCAAACCGTGCAACCTACCACCAAGGCATTCCGCACATGCCATTGGCACATGCCACGCACGCCACTAGCAGCTCTGGCATTGCCACTTGCACTCAAAGTGCAACCAACACTCGAGATATCAACACAAACTGGGGGATGCTTTCCAGGGTTTTGGTTTGGCGGTCACAGCTTGCAGCGTACATTACGCTCACATTAAGAAAGCGTGAAAAGGAATAAATCGGTCAAATAAAAGAGGAAATAATGGTGAAAACGTTTTCACCCATTAACACCATACGGTTACCACCTCCTCCCATTATTTCACCCTTTACTCTCTTCCTTCATGAGGCCAGGGTAACGTTTCAATCTCGACTTGTATAAATAGGTCTTACCTATTTCCACCGGACCGGTGTCTCGGTCGGAGAAAATACTACACTCTCGTAAAGGCAACTTTGCAAGCTCTCCCAAAAGCTTTCATCTCTTGCAAGCTTCCCAAGCTTCTACTTTACGATACAAGTCGAGACGCTACTCCTAGAATTATTCTGGTCTCAACACCTTTCTTTGCTTCCCTCCCCAAATCAACCCTTCTCCTCCACTTTGTGACCGAAGCAAGTCTGGAACGGCCATTTCTTGGTTTAGGCCGGACTTGTACAGATTGATCTCTCGAACCTATAAAGTGCTCACGTGCAGCACATTTATTTAGGGTTTGAACCAGTTTCTCACTCACCTATCGAATTTACCGAAATCGGCAGAAACGATTTTCCCATAAACAGTGAGGCCACGTAAGTCTCTGTATGGTTTGCGACAGGCCCCTAGATGTTGGTATGCCAAGTTAGCCACGGCTTTGCGTGCATATGGTTTTTCCGCAAGCAAATTTGATCATTCATTATTTTTTTTATCGTAAAAAGGGCGTGAAATTGAATATCCTTGTTTATGTGGATGATCTTGTTATTGCTGGGAATAATATCGATGCTATTCGCGAACTGAAATCATATCTTGGTGATTGTTTTCATATGAAGGACTTGGGAAAATTGAAGTAGTTTCTTGGCATTGAAGTAGCTAGAAGTTCGAAAGGGATTTTTCTTTGTCAACGCAAATATGCTCTTGATATATTGTCTGGAACAGGTCTTATAGGTTCTAAACCGGCAAGTGTTCCAATGGAAGAAAATCATCGCCTAGCTCTTGCATCGGACACACCTATGACAGATCCTGCTCGTTATAGACGACTCGTGGGGCGTCTAATTTATCTTACCATTACTCTCCATGAGCTTTCTTATGCGGTTCATATATTATCTCAATTTATGAAGAATCCAAAGCAATCTCAATGGGATGCGGCTTTGAGAGTTGTTCGTTATTTGAAATACAGTACCGACCAAGGTGGTGTGTTTTAAAAGTTGTAGTAAAGTGGTAGTAAAAGATGTCGTTCACTCAGACTTGTGAAGATTCAGTTTTAGATTCAAACTCAATAGAAAACTTACGAAGTTGTTATCAAGATTATAAAAAGCACCGAAACTCAGGATTCCACCATTGACCAATTAAGTGATTCAATCTAATCAATATTCATGCAATTCTTTGCGTTTGAAGTGATTCTAATTTATTGCCTCTAGTAGATTTTCGAAGTAACAATTGTAAACATCAAGCATGAAACATCAAAATTCTTAAACTAAGCATGCTCCATCAAAACGAATCACAATCATTCAATAAAAATCAATTTTCCAATATTAGCTTCATGCAAATAATCATAAAAGAAATTGCAAGAATTAATTAAAATAGAAATATACCACTCTTCATGGAATAATGGCTTCCTCCGTCGCCTCGCCTAAGGGGTTTAGCTCCTCATATTATTCACGTTCTCAAAATAGATGTTCATAGATCAAAAGTGTGAAAAATAAGAGAAAATTAATAAAGCAGCGAGTTTGTAATGGATATAATTATTACAGAATTCTTTGTTACGAGAAACTGTTGCAAACCATTGCGAACTGAAAATAATTATTCTCAGAAATTGTGACAAATTGATTAAATTTGAATGAAAAGGCCACGGAATCTGTGACTGTCTCTTACTGTTGTTCTCTGGTTCTTCTTCTTCCTCTCGCATGTGTCTCTGCAACTCGATTGTTTCCTCTCTGCAATACCTCTAAACCTCCCCAAAGTTCTCCACTCCCTCTCTGGGTCTCGTATCACCTCTTATATACACAACAGTGTCCAAGAAAATCTCCCGAAAATCTTCACTATATTTTCTTTTCCTCCACTCCAAGTTACGACTTTTTCTTCTCTCCCAATCTTCTCACGCGACATCCCAAGGCTCTCAAAACTTACCAAACTTGTCATATACGAATCCCAGAGAGTTTAACTTCCTTAAAAACACTTAACTTCCCAAAATTGAACCAAAAGAAACCCGATATATTCCAACTCTGTTTTGTCGAAGACCTTCTTCTTTTTTTTCAACCCAAGATACGTACCAAGTCTGTTTTCACTCCACATATCAATACCGGTCCAAATCCATCCAAAACCCCGACAGAATTTCCATTAAAACCGATAACATGACTCGGATATTCATCTTCCCCTGTTTCCTTCTAACTCGAGTTCTAGCCCAATTGGATCAAATATATCGACCATACCAGGTCTATTTAGCTCGAACATGTCCATTACAAATGATTTCAGCGATTGAATCTCTTTAAAATCGCCCCAAAATATCAACCCTAAATCTGCAGGTGCGTTGGTTTATTTTCCCGCCAAAAACATATTTGAATGATGAAGAAAGGATGCCCCCTAACCAGAGTAGGGGTTCCGATAGCAGGTGCCTTAGGGGGTGTCCTGAGGGTGCCCCTTAGTAATTTGGATACCCCTTATCCACATTGAGAGTCCGAATAGAAAGTGTCCTTGGGCACTTTTACCAACTTTTCGAGCCGATTTTTTCCAAAAATGTTTATTGGCCAAAAATACCTACACACACATAAAACATTACAATAAGTACAAAAATGAGCACTATTAATATATAGAATCGAGACAAATTAGACACTATAATGTGTCTATCAAATACCCCCAAACTTATTATTTGCTAGTCCTCGAGCAAAAATAAAATAAAATCCTAACTCATTTGTCGCAGAGCATCGTCGATTGCATTTAGCGTATGCAATAAGCCTTTAAACCCCTAGGTGGCCCTAGTGGCCGAGTTATAGTCTCGGGAGGGTTTACGAGAGGTGTACCACAAAACCTTTATACTCAGGACCCTAACTATCTACGCAGAACCTTGGAAGGCACTAAAGAATCTCCTTGGTTGGCATACTTATTGACTACAGGAGGAAGTACCCTGATGCGAAATTCCAATTGATGTACACGAGTTTGCACTCAAGCATACTAAAATTCATATATAAGTCACGAGCTCTACTCGAGATAGTCGCACTATGGACATCTATACCCGGAGTCAAAACTAATCACATGGATAGATCAAGAAGATGGATATAGACAAAAACATAGATGGTTTTGATGTTTGCTAAGTGAATGGCGTTTCCCATATCTGTCTGAAGGCCTCCGCCAAAATGAACCTATCCTAATGGTCGAGATACTAGTCGACTAATATCAACACACCGGCATATACAAGGGAACCGAGTGGTCGATAATCCTAACTTTAGGTCAAATCAACTGGCATATACAAGGGTTCCAGTGGTCGACTTTATTGAATTTATTCCGGTTGGTCTGTTGGTCTGGTCTCAATTTCTCTTTTTTTTTTTTTTTTTTTTTTTTTTATTTTTTTTTTTTTTTTTTTTGTATCTCAATCACACTAATTCACCCTAGCATTGGTAACAACTTGATTCGTGGGTCCCACCTAATCACTTAGAGAAACATAGTTTTAAAACAAAACAAATTAAAAACAGAAGTGAAAAGGACTCAACGAGATATGGTGAAACTATCATGTTATTTCTAACACCTGAGCTCTGTTTTTATGAATAGACTCTTTAGATGTTGCCATCTAATCGATTGGTTCCTCAAATCCTACAACCAAAATTCTTTCATCCACTTAGATTGGTTAGTGACATACTTAATAAGCATAAATTTCTAGGCTCGGAGTTTAACAATGCAACTAAAAAGTTTTCCCATACCCCCAAACTTAAATCTAACATTGTCCTCAATGTTCTAAAGATAAAATTAAAAGCATCAACAAGGAGAAACTGTTACCATTTGAAGCAAAGAGATAAGGAAAGATATTACCGTGTCGCATGAATGTTGGGTTACCTCCCAAGAAGTGCTAAGTTTAACGTCTTCAGCCAGACTAAGAAAGGATTAGTCACCTTATAAAATCATAAAGTAATAGCCGCAATTTCTGTGGGTCATCGAAACCAAATAGAGCTATCACAAGTAAAAGGAACTGCAACATGCCAAGAAAATTAACAAATAAAGCACACCCTTGTCTAGTTTCCTATTTAAGACAACTAGATCTATGTGTGGTTGAGTTCATGCTCTATAACTGGGTCGAGATAAAATATTTTCTTGTCTTTGGAATTCCTCAAAGCTAAGATTCGGTTCAGGTTGTAAAGTCTGTAAAAACTCAAATAAGAACTTAGAAGCACATAATAATAACCTGAATAATTGCGGATCCTTAAAGTCAATCAGTTTTGACTCACACAATTGACCATGATGAAACTGGCGGTCAATCATAAGAAAATGTGTCGACACTAATCTCCTAAAGTACTTAGGTTTAGTATCAAAACTTAATAGTTGACACATCTGAAACATACACGTTCCCACAATTGGTTGAAAAATATTTGGTGGGAAAACAAAGTCAATCTGGGTATCATAGCCTGAATAAACCACATCAACTTGGAGAGGATGGGTTTTAACAAATGAAACTGCTCTATGAAGATACTCTTGTGAAATGGTAGAGGCATATATTCCAAGTCCACCCCCAAACTTAGAATTTTGGGTGTCTCTAAATAGACTAGTCACAATATTCCTAATTTCTAGACCATCAGGTTCCTGAAAAAGGTCAATTGCTTTATCTAAGTTATAATCAGGTGGTTCATCCTCTAAATGCATCTAATGCATACACAAAGTAGGACTTATGTACTTATCCTCTATGGTCCACCCTAAAGCGTCCTTATTGTCTTGAAGCACGGTCACTGGCCTACTCTCCTGATCACTATCCAAATCGGAAGCTATAATAATAGTGGAAAGTCTCGGATGGGCCTAAAAATGCATAGTTAGGGTCCAACTTAGGAGGCTCTTCTAAACAAGGGATTAAGCTAGACTCGAAAGCTAATAATGGTTCAAACCTAGCTTTCCATGTATCGGTATCTAACATAGGAATAGAATCCAACAGAGCATTTACTTGTTCAATGTTGCTATATATCATCGTCGAAATCCATGCTAAAATGGGCTAGACAACTCTCTAATGGATCTTCCGATATGATATTTGGTAATTACTCCTGAACTAAGGTTCCTATCATGTTCACCTCTTCAATGTACGTGTCATCTAGCTCAGAATGCAGCTTATTGACATTAAAAATATTCAACTCAATAGTCATATTACAAAAATATAGATTCATAATACCATTTCGACAGTTTATGATCGCATTAGACGTAGTTAAAAATGGGAGACCTAAAATCACAGGTATCTGGTTCTCTGGGTCAGGGACAGGTTGGGTATCTAAGACCACGAATCCACATGATAAATAAACTTGTCGACCTCAATAAGAACATCTTCTATCACACCACGAGGAATTTTAACAGACTTATCAGCTAACTGCAGTGTTATCTTGGTAGGTTTCAATTCACCAAGTCCCAGTGTAAGTACACATGGTACTGGCAGTAAGTTCACACTAGCTCCTAAGTCAAGTAAAGCTTTATCTACCCCGATGTTTTCCTATCGTGCAAGCAATGGTAGGGGCACTGGTCTTTATATTTAGGAGTTGTGTTGTTACGAATGATCGAACTTACATGACTAGCTAAGAAGGCTTTTTTAGGGACACTAAGCTTGCGCTTTCGCGTACACATATCCTTAAGGAATTTGGCATAAGCCGGAAGTTGCCTAATTGCTTCTAGTAACGGAAGGTTTATGGTAACTTTCTTAAAAACCTCCATTATGTCATTAAAGTTGGATTCATTATTTGTTGGTACTAATAGCTGTGGAAATGGGGCTCTAGGCATAAAATAAGGCCTCTCAGGAATCGAATTGGCATCATCAGAGATTTTATCAGTCTCCTCAGCTATGGATGGTCCTGAGGGGTGAACTAAAATATGCTCACTATCGGGCATGGTTACCTGATTGTCTACTACTATACCACTCCTAAGGGTTCTAATTGAATTCAACTGATGTGATGGTTTTTCACCTACTTCATGAACTCCTCTAGGGTTGGGTTGTGTTTGACTAGGAAACCTACCTTTTTCTCTCAAAAGTTCATTTATTAAACCAACTTGGGTTTTTAAATCGGAAATAGCCTGAGAGTTAGCATGGACCAGCTTTTTATTTTCTTTTAAAGCCTGTATCATCGATTGATGAAATGATGTGGTTTGTTGGGTTAAAACGACAAGAGATTCCTCAAGACTTAAAATTTTCTTATCGGACTGATTCTGAAATTGAGCTACTCCTGAAGGATTCTTAGTATAGCCAAAGCCTGAGGGAGCATTCGAATTACTAAACTGACCTTGATTCTGGTCCTTAGACCATGAGAGGTTCGGATGGTTTCTCCAACCAGGATTATAGGTTTCTGAATATGGGTCAAACTTTTGACGGTTATCAAATCTAGTGTTATTATAAAGAGCATTGGCTTGCTCTTCAATAGTTTGGCCTTCCCAAAAAGGCTCTACTCTACCGCTAGTGTGACCCAATTCTAAAACTTCTAACCTTTTAGATATTGCTGCAATTTTGGCATCTGATTCAAAGCCTCCTTCTAGCCTATTAACGTTTCCTCTTCCTAGAAGAATTGTTTTCTTGGGTTCCCTACTATTTTCCCATTCTTTAGGTCTTTTCTTGCGATTTCATGCAAATATGTCATCGCCTCATCAACTGTTTGGTTTTCAAACCCACCTGTACACATAGATTCTACTGTGGTCGTAGTGGAATAATCTAAACCCTCATAAAGGATCTGAACTAACCTAACCATTTCTAGACCATGATGAGGACATTGGGCTAATAAATCATTGAACCTTTCCAAATACCTATACAAAGATTCTCCCTCCTGTTGAGAAAACGTGCAGATTTGCGTCCTAATAGACGATGTTTTGTGCCTAGGGAAAAACTTGAGGCAGATGTAAGTTTTTCATATGTTTCTATTGAACCAGAAGCCAAACTATATAGCCCCGATTTAGCTTTATCTTTCAAGGAAAAAGGGAATAACCTAAGTTTCAAAGCATCATCATCAAGGTTTCTAATCTTTAGGGTACTACAAATTTCCTCAAAGTCCCTAACATGGAAATAGGGGTTTTCATTTTCTTTCCCTAAGAAGATTGGGAGCAGCTGTAAGGTCCCAGGTTTAAGTTCATAAGTTGCTTAGTTTTTAGCTAACCTAATATACGAGGGACGAGTAGTCCTAGTTGGATTCAACAAAGCTTTCAAAGTTGCCATTTCTGGCACTATCGGAATATTATGGATTGTCTCCTCAAACTGACGTTCAAAAACGGACTCTTCAAAAATCGGACTTTCTAAATTGAGGTAATCGAGACGCTTAGAACTACTAGGTTTCTCTTTAACAAATCTACCTAGGGTGTCTCTTTTACGTTCAGGCATGCAAAATAATAAGGAAGGGGATTCTATGCAATCACAAATCAAGGCCGACTCAACCAAAGCAAACCTAGAGATTTCTAGCAAACAAAAAGCATGATGGCTCCACTTAGATTGTTTCTAGACCAGCTTCTAATCCTTCGAAAGGGAATTCGTTACAATTTAAGCAAACCCCTCTGGAATCAATCCGAGTCAAAGTAAGTTGAATATAGGCGAGGGAAGCTCGGTGGAGCTTTGATACCCAAGGCCTCACCGGAATTACAAGGCGGCGTAGTCACGCATTCAACTCATAGAAACCATCATGAACTTCGAAGTATGCTTAAAAGAGTAACCAATATTTTTCGAATGACTTTCCTATTAAGCTCGTTACCTTATTGGACTCGTTCTAGTCAGTATTTTAAGCTTAGGTTCGCGTTTGGTATCGTTTTCCTAAGGCGGGCAAGAAGAGAACGGTGATGAAATACGAACCCTTATCTTGTATGGCCAGTCCTTTCCCTTTACTAGGAAATTAAAGCAGCCGTATTCAAGTCCTCATCATATATGCAAACGAAGGAGTCCAGTAACTCGCTGACAGGGGATTCGCGAGTGTTTAGAATATTACCTCCCGTTCCAGACGGGGGATGAAGCAGTTGTAGTCGACTCGGGCCACTGACTCCTATGTCACTGTACGAACCCAAGGTGTCCTCCTTCTCTGCAAACAATTTATATTTAAGACTACCCTTCTGTAGGGTTTAAAAAAAATGTCCAAAGTCCCAAAAATGTCCAAAAAGTCCAAAAATAAAAAGAAAATTTACAAAAATAATTATAAACCCTAATACAGTTTTGGAAAAAAACTAAACAAAAATAAAACTCTTTGTCTCTTCCTAGTTTGTTTTCGCTTTGTCTTTGACTCCAAGTCTTTAGTTAATCACCAATATCTTTGGCTCATCTTTCTTTTCGATCCAATATCTAAACCTGTAACCAAAACACAAATACCCAAGAAAACGTAAAATAGAACAAAAGAATAAAAATCACTAAAAACCTAAAAAACAAATCTAAAAACAAGTCCGCGTCGGCGGCGCCAAAAATTGGTGTGTTTTAAAATTTGTAGTAAAGTGGTAGTAAAAGATGTCGTTCACTCAGACTTGTGAAGATTCAGTTTTAGATTCAAACTCAATAGAAAACTTACGAAGTTGTTATGAAGATTATAAAAGCACCGAAACTCGTGGATTCCACCATTGACCAATTAAGTGATTCAATCTAATCAATATTCATGCAATTCTTTGCGTTTGAAGTGATTCTAATTTATTTCCTCTAGTAGATTTTCGAAGTAACAATTGTAAACATCAAAAGTCTTAAACTAAGCATGCTCCATCAAAACGAATCACAATCATTCAATAAAAATCAATTTTCCAATATTAGCTTCATGCAAATAATCATATAAGAAATTGCAAGAATTAATTAAAATAGAAATATACCACTCTTCATGGAACAATGGCTTCCTCCGTCGCCTCATCTAAGGGGTTTAGCTCCTCATATTATTCACGTGCTCAAAATAGGTGTTCATAGCTCAAAAGTGTGAAAAATAAGAGAAAATTAATAAAGCAAAGTGAGTTTGTAATGAGATATAATTATTACAAGAATTCACACATTATGAGAAACTCGTTGCGTAGAATCATTATGAATCAAAATAATTGTTACAGAAATTGTGACAAATTGATTAAATTTGAATGAAAAGGCCACGGAATCTGCGACTGTCTCTTACTGCTGTTCTCTGGTTCTTCTTCTTCCTCTCGCATGTGTCTCTGCAACTCGATTGTTTCCTCTCTGCAATACCTCTAAACCTCCCCAAAGTTCTCCACTCCCTCTCTGGGTCTCGTATCACCTCTTATATACACAACAGGGTCCAAGAAAATCTCCCGAAAATCTTCACTATATTTTCTTTTCCTCCACTCCAAGTTACGGCTTTTTATTCTCTCCCAATTTTCTCACGCGACATCCTAAGGCTCTCAAAACTTATTAAACTCGTCATATACGAATCCCAGAGAGTTTAACTTCCTTAAAAACACTTAACTTCCCAAAATTGAACCAAAAGAAACCCGATATATTCCAACTTTGTTTTGTCGAAGACCTTTTTTTTTTTCAGCCCAAGATACGTACCAAGTCTGTTTTCACTCCACATATCAATATCGGTCCAAATCCATCCAAAACCCCGACAAAATTTCCATTAAAACCGATAACATGACTCGGATATTCATCTTCCCCTATTTCCTTTTAACGCGAGTTCTAGCCCAACTGGATCAAATATATCGACCATACCAGGTCTGTTTAGCTCGAACATGTCCATTACAAATGATTTCAGCGATTGAATCTCTTTAAAATCGCCCCAAAATATCAACCCTAAATCTGCAGATGCGTTGGTTTATTTTCCCGCCAAAAAACAGATTTGAATGATGAAGAAAGGATGCCCCCTAACCAGAGTAGGGGTTCCGATAGCAGGTGCCTTAGGGGGTGTCCTGAGGGTGCCCCTTAGTAATTTGGGTACCCCTTATCCATAATGAGAGTCCGAATAGCAAGTGTCCTCCGGGCGCTTTTACCAACTTTTCGAGCCGATTTTTTTCCAAATTGTTTATTGGCAAAAAATACCTACACACACATAAAACATTATAATAAGTACAAAAATGAGCACTATTAATATATAGAATCGAGACAAATTAGACACAATAATGTGTCTATCACAAGGTATATTACTTCGCGCTGATTCCACTCTAGTTCTTGATGTTTATTTTGATGCAGATTGGGCTAGTTGTGCAATCAGTAGACGTTCTCTTACTGCTTATTTTGTATTCCTTGGGAACTCTCTTAACTCTTGGAAAACAAAGAAACAAGCAACTGTTTCCCGATCCTCTGCGGAGCGGAATATCGTGCCATGGCCTCAGCCACTTGTGAAATTATGTGGTTGAAGAATTTGCTTCGGAGTCTTGGTGTGGAGCATGATGCGCCCGTATCTCTTCATTGTGACAGTCAAGTTGCTCTACATATCGCAAATAATCCAATATTTCATGAATGTACGAAACACATTGAAATAGATTGTCATTTTGTACGTGATGAGATTCTCAAAGGTACTATTGCTCCTGCGTACGTTCATACTACTGTGCAGCTTGCTGATATTCTTACTAAAGCCTTGGGTCGTCAACATTTTCAATCTCTTCTAATCTTCATGCTCCGCAACTTGAGGGGGGTATTGGGATTAAAGTATATTTGTAACTGTTGATGGTGGTTTTTAAACAAGGGGTAAAATCGTAAAACCCCATGACCTAGTGTTACCCGCAACACATTAACTAAGAGCATTTAACTCAGGTGTAAATAATTAATAGGGGTATTTTTTCAAAATACCGGATTAGGGTTTTGACACGTAACCCTAATTCCAAAACCAAGCCGCACACTAGCACCATGGCAACAATGCCAAGCCAAGCCGCACACCGCACCATGGCAACAATGCCAAACCAAGCCGCACACTGCGCACCATGGAAATAATGCCAAACCGAGCCGCACACTGCGCACCATGGCAACGATGCCAAACCAAGCCGCATACTGCGCACCATGGCAACAATGCCAAACCAAGCCGCACACTGCGCACCATGGCAACGATGCCAAACCAAGCCGCACACTGCGCTCCATGAAAACGATGCCAAACCAAGCCGCACACTACGCACCATGGCAACGACGCCAAAACCAAGCCGCACACTGCGCACCATGGCAGCGACGCCAAAACCAAACTACATATCGCACTCATTGGCAACCATGCCAAACCAAGCCGCTATGCCATTGGCACATGCCAAATATAGCGCCCTAGGCTTGCAAAACGTGCAACTAGGTCAACATGGCCGTACGTGCCATTGGCACATGCCAACACGTACCACGAGCCATATTTCCAAGCCGCTATGTCATTGGCACATGCCAAATATAGCGCCCTAGGCTTGCAAAATGTGCAACTAGGTCAACATGGCCGTACGTGCCATTGGCACATGCCAACACGTACCACGAGCCATATTTCCAAGCCGCTATGCCATTGACACATGCCAAATATAGCGTCCTAGGCTTGCAAAACGTGCAACTAGGTCAACATGGCCGTACGTGCCATTGGCACATGCCAACACGTACCACAAGCCATATTTCCAAGCCACGGCCCTAACGGCCACGCATGCCATTGGCACATGCCAACATGCTCGCCGGTAGCTTTTCCTACCAAGGCCATGGCCCTAACGGCCACGCATGCCATTGGCACATGCCAACATGCTCGCTGGTAGCTTTTCCTACCAAGGCCATGGCCCTAACGGCCACGCATGCCATTGGCACATGCCAACATGCTCGCTGGTAGCTTTTCCTGCCAAGGCCACGGCCACGCATGCCATTGGCACATGCCAACACGCTCGCTGGTAGCCTTCATCACCTAGCCGTGGCCCTAATGCGCGCTGGTAGCCTAACTCGCAAGCCGTGCAACCTAGGTCAATTCGACCATACGCGCCACTGGCACATGCCAAAACCCACGCCTGGTAGCCTAATTTGCAAATCATGCAACCTACCACCAAGGCATTCCGCACATGCCATTGGCACATGCCACACACGCCACTAGCAGCTCTGGCATTGCCACTTACACTCAACGTACAACCTACCACCAAGGCATTCCGCACATGCCAATGGCACATGCCAATGGCACATGCCACACGCGCCACTAGCAGCGCCACTTGCACTCAAGGTGCAACCAACACTCGAGATATCAACACAAACTGGGGGATGCTTTCCATGGTTTTGGTTTGGCGGTCACAGCTTGCAGCGTACACTACGCTCACTTTAAGAAAGCGTGAAAAGGAATAAAGCGGTCAAATAAATGAGGAAATAATGGTGAAAACGTTTTCACCCATTAACACCATGCGTTTACCACCTCCTCCCATTATTTCAACCTTTACTCTCTTCCTTCATGAGGCCAGGGTACGTTTCAATCTCGACTTGTATAAACAGGTCTTATCTATTTCCACCAGACAACAAGTCTCGGTCAGGAGAAAAATACTACACTCTCAGAAAAGGCAACTTTGCAAGCTCTCCAAAAGCTTTCATCTCTTGCAAGCTTCCGAAGCTTCCACTTTCTGATACAAGTCGAGACACTACTCTCCCGTGAATTATTCGGGTCTCAACACCTTTTCTTTGCTTCCCCCCCAAATCAACCCTTCTCCTCCACTTTGTGACCGAAGCAAGTCTGGAACGGCCATTTCTTGGTTTAGGCCGGACTTGTACAGATTGATCTCGAATCTATAAAGTGCTCACGTGCAGCACATTTGTTTAGGGTTTGAACCAATTTCTCACTCACCTACCGAATTTATCGAAATCGGCAGAAACGATTTTCACCCATAAACAATTGGCGACCACAGCGGGAGGATTGATCTATCGGTTACAATACCAACTCCGACTCCTGATTTCGTTTCCCGAACGTCAAATCCCAACATGGTGGAACTCAGGTCCGGAGCGGCTGCCGAGAACACCAGCACAGAACGCACCCCCGATGTTAGCATCCCTCCCAATAACGTTGTTACGTCACCGGCTGACAACAACAACATCGAATGCACTCCCTAAAGTGTAACACCGCCAATCACCAGGTCCAGAGTCGCTGCCTCCTATAGCGTCTCTGCACAACCCTCTAATCACGGCAACGAAAATATCTTTTCGGGTATCGCTCCACCAGTCACCAGGGCTAGAGCCGCCGCCACGACCCCAAATGCTTCGTCTAGCATGGCACCTCCGACCACGACCAAGATCCCAACTACCCCGCCGACGGGACGAAAAACCGGAGGGACAAGAGGAAGTCGCCCTTACGTCACCATCGCTGATCTGATGGAACGACAAGAGATGCTCGCCAGAGCCTAGACAGATATGGTTTCAACACAGAAGGAGGTACTCATCTTTCTCAAGACCCTGACAGAACGACTACCACGTGAGTCACGCCCTCCAAAGCCATTTAGGAACGTCTCCAACAACCCCGACGCCACACCTCGGCGGAGCACGCCTCCATGGATGAGGAAACCCGCACTAGAATCCCGTTGGAAAGAAATCAGCCACCCAACTTTGTCACGAGAGAAGATTTGGAACAACTCCTCCGCAACCGAATCAAGAATGATGAGTTGGACGTGCATCATCACCAACCCCCTTACCCATCCGAAATACGAGAGAATCCTCTCCCAAGGGGGTACTCTTCTCCTCAATTTACCCTATACGATGGTACTGGAATGCACGTGCGCATGTTTCTCGTTTCTGGAATCCCTAGGTGAACATGAATATAATCACGTTCTTCGTTTAAGGGAATTCTCAAAATCACTTACCGTAAGGGCGTATACATGGTACAACAAACATCCCACCGAGCAGCATTCCCAACCGGAGTAGCATGGTCAACTGCGTTTTATAAGAAATACTTCTTCGTGTCTGGAACAAGTTACTTTTTCGGACCTCGGAAGAATGTACCGGTGGGATAACGAACATCCGAATGATTTCGTCAAAAGGTTCGTGGTTCAAGCACTCGATTTGTCACGACCCGAACGCGACCGAGCAACAATTGGTGAACGCATGCATCAATGGTATGGTTCCAATCTACCGCGCCCTGCTAGAAAACTTGCGTTTCCAAACGTTCTCCGAACTCCATGAAGCCGCCAGACGATCTGCAACAACAACACCAGCATTACTGGAAAGAACTAGGCCAACTCGAACCGAAGACGCGCGCGAAACCCGCGGGAGTAGACGCCTCATCAGCAAACAATTTAATGCCGGCTCATCCTCCGTGAACATAGTAAACGAAAGAGGAAAAAGGAAAGCCGCAAATACGAGCCACCAGCCGAAACGTGAGCGCCGGCGCAACGGGAACCCTCGCAACGGAAGATCGTCACTAAAACTCCTGTGCAGCATCGTGAGACCGAAGGAAATACCCTTGATTTCCCATTCCCCATCGAGGAGGTGATTGACCTCCTAGAAGCCTGGGTTCAAGATGATGTCATCAGATTGCCATCGCTCAGACGTCCATGGCGAGGGCTGAGATGGCGAACCCCAAATACTGCCATTACCACAGTTCGTTCACCACCCGACTAGCGATTGCAAGCAGGACTAAAGCATATTTTCAAAGAAAGGATAGAAGCGGGAGAACTTCAACTAGGAGACGAAAGAGTGCATCGAGACCTACTCCCAATAAGAAACTGCGGTTCCTCTGGGGACTCCGTGCACGAGACTGCGCACAATCCATGATGCGACATGTATGCAAAATTCTCTATCTTTCAAGGTTCGGCGCCAAGATATTTTCGCAGACTCTCAATCGTGTTGTATCCGGCAAACGGCCTTTTCTCTCCTCGGAATCCACGCCAAGGGCCCAAGCTTCCCAAACAAGGCGAAGCGGAGGCGGGACTGCTGACCACGTCCGTTTAAGAGGTAATGAATTTGATGACACGCTCATCGACACGACCTCCGACCACAACATCATTACTTTCAAGACACTAAAGGCAGCCGGATTTACAAAACAAGACGCTACCTATTCCCCGTACGTGATTAAGAGCTTGAGAGGAGAGGCTTTGAACGCGCATGGCTACATCAACCTAGAGATCAAGATGGGAGACGCTATAACGCACAACAAGTTCCACATTATCAAAGAACTAGATCATGACATGATTTTGGGACGCTTATGGGTGCTCGACAACAAAGCGAAATTGAATGTACACCCTCTGCCGACATCCACGCCCGAAGGAATTCCCAACAAATCATCCCATGGGTTATCGCATCAACGAGCTATTGAAGGAACCCAGGCATCCGGAGAGGACCCGTTGACGCTAGCCCATGATTTTCAAATGCAAGTTAGTCTGACCGAGCAACCTTTTCTGCAACCAGCCTTTCCTTCCCCATTCTGTCATGGGGACTTGGCGCGACATCGCACGAATTTGTCAAGAAATGTGAATGGGAGTGGACCATTCGAAAACTTTGCAAGAAGGTTGGAAACTTCTATCGAAACCAACGAAGCCAAGGCTCAAACGGTTACACGACGTCCGAACCCGTTTTCAATCGCAGATGTGGTGGTTAAGGAAAACTCGTTTCAAGTTGGGAGGATGACGGTAAAAATGGATTTGCCCAATGAAGGTGAAGGCGAAATGTGATGTCGGTTGCGGATACCCTTTTGGGAGGATATTGCAAGCTCGTCAATACAGACACACCTGAAGGCGTGATAGTTCACTCGCGATGGCTCAAGGAACCCAATCCCTAAAATGTTGTACTTCCCAATCACTCCCTTTTCAGTACTTCCTTTAACAATTCCTCTTAATAGCTGTAATTCCCCAGGATGAATACATCGTTTGTATTTTTCCCTAGGGATTTCCCTTTTGTCAAAAAAATAAAAATAAAATAAAAATAAATATATCTCTCTCCGAGCGAATCCTTCAGATATCAGAGAAATACACCAGAAAAACCCAGAAAACCATTGCAGAGCCATCATACCACAACCTCTTTCAAAAAAAAAAATATATATATATAGGAAGCAAAATGTCGACTGATGAGGAAGAAGGAAAAGACGAGTTTACAAAAAAAGGGGGACACCAGGGGAACTAAGCAGCTAACAGAAATAACAAAAGGGAGGAACTAGCCCTCAAAGGATGGAGCACAAGTCCCCTCGGTCAAAGCTATCTTCAAGCACTTCCACCAGCAATCCTTCGGGCAACAAAGGTTCCATTCAACGGTTTTAGCAAAGACAGAACCTCAACATCCCATCCCGAACAGACCACGGCGGAGAGGTGTCCTCCCGACGACCATTCCAGATACGCCACCATAACCCCTCCGGTATCACCAACAACACCTTTGGCATCAACTTCAAGGCTATTTCGCTTCCATCATATGATCCTTCAAATGTTTTCTCAAATGACGCTTCGGAGAAATTTTTTGATTCATCCACATCGTGGTCCAAGAATCATGGCGCTCTACTCCAAGACCACCACACGTTCACTTTTCCGACGCTTCAACCTAGAAAGCAGTCCGATCCGCCCCATGCCCGGATCGAGGAAAGGCTTTGCCTTTGAAACCTTTCAACATGCCAAGACTCTTCCTTGTTCTCTCGCCCCTCCTCCATGCTCACTTGAACCCAAGAAAGTACGAATATGCACCTGCTCTTCGTGGGGATAGATGGAAGGGAGGTCCTTAATGATTTCACTAGCTTCGTGGAACGGAGATTCAGTCCCAACCAATGCCTCCTCAAGAGATGAAGACCGATCTTCACTAAGTCCGAAATCCTTCTCCGAAGAGTTAAAGGCCTGACCATCCACTGGAGGGTCCCATCATACACGCCAAAAGGTATAAAAAAAATTATGACCCGGTTCTACCATATCTATGCACATATAAAAGAGGATAACACGAGCGAGGGAGAAGAATAAGAAAACATATCGGTATGATCTTCTTAGCCCGAATAACCCAGTTGGGGTGCTTTTGCAAGAATTAGACCTCACGCCTTCACTTGGAGAACTTGGTACATTTAGGAGATGATTCATCTCATGCGACATGACAAAAGAGAGGAACTCGACAAGAAGAACCTTTTTCTCA
The DNA here is from genome assembly GCA_023531295.1 of Papaver armeniacum. Lineage (NCBI taxonomy): Eukaryota > Viridiplantae > Streptophyta > Magnoliopsida > Ranunculales > Papaveraceae > Papaver > Papaver armeniacum. Next base: position 37,192 of record JAJJWW010012065.1, read on the forward strand.
AACGAGGAGACGATGCAATTATTTTTGGGTATAAATACGGAATCTTAAAAGGGAAAGGAAGCAATGAGGACATAACGCCTTGATTTTCAGCATGAATAATGCCCTAATTGAAGCCGCACGTGAAGGAAAGCAAGATGAGGAAACTTTGCTATCCTGAAGAAACTCCCTCCTTGTTTACATCGGTCACGCCTGCAAGCACGCACGGCTTCCACACCTTGCGCCGGTCCCACCAGCTAGCACAATCAGTTTCCCAACTCACGCCAACTTCCCAACGTCGCCCAAGTTGCACCGGCCCCACCAATTGCGCCGACTTCCCAGTGGCCGCCCAAGTCACGCCTGCAAGCACGCACAGCTTCCACAACTTGCGTCGGTCCCACCAGCAAGCACACTCAGTTTACTAACTCACGCCAATTTCCCAACGTCGCCCAAGCTGCACCGGCCCCACCAATTGTGCCAGCCTCCCGATTTGTGCTAAACTACTGAGTCAAGGATTCCAAATCCTATTTATAAAAGGTCACGAGCCTCCTCAATTTTCTTTACGGTTTTTCTTTGTTGGTAGTTTGTCACCATCTTATGCTTACCTGGCAACAAAGCCCCCATTCCGAGCTAGCGGGGACTTAATGTTGATGGTGGTTTTTAAACAAGGGGTAAAATCGTAAAACCCCATGACCTAGTGTTGCCCGCAACACATTAACTAAGAGAATTTAACTCGGTGTAAATAATTAATAGGTATTTTTTTCAAAATCTGGATTAGGGTTTTCGACCACGTAACCCTAATTCCAAAACCAAGCCGCACACCACGCACCATGGCAACAATGCCAAACCAAGCCGCACACCTGCGCACCATCGCAATAATGCCAAACCAGAGCCGCACACCGCGCACCATGGCAACGATGCCAAACCAAGCCGCATATCGCGCACCATGGCAACAATGCCAAACCAAGCCGCACATCTGCGCACCATGGCAACGATGCCAAACCAAGCGCAAACTGCGCACCATGGCAACAATGCCAAACCAAGCCGCTGACTGCGCGCACCATGGCAACAATGCCAAACCAAGCCGACACGCGCACCATGGCAACGATGCCAAACCAAGCGCACACTGCGCACCATGGCAACGACGCAAAAACTGGGGCCGCACACGCGCACCATGGCAAATGACGCCAAAACCAAACTACATATCGCACTCATTGGCAACCATGCCAAACCAAGCCGCTATGCCATTGGCACATGCCAAATATAGCGCCCTAGGCTTGCAAAACGTGCAACTAGGTCAACATGGCCGTACGTGCCATTGGCACATGCCAACACGTACCCACGAGCCATATTTCCAAGCCGCTATGTCATTGGCACATGCCAAATATAGCGCCCCTAGGCTTGCAAAGCGTGCAACTAGGTCAACATGGCCATACGTGCCATTGGCACATGCCAACACGTACCGAGCCATATTTCCAAGCCGCTATGCCATTGGCACATGCCAAATATAGCGCCCTAGGCTTGCAAAACGTGCAACTAGGTCAACATGGCCGTACGTGCCATTAGCACATGCCAACACGTACCACAAGCCATATTTCCAAGCCACGTCCCTAACGACCACGCATGCCATTGGCACATGCCAACATGCTCGCTGGTAGCTTTTCCTACCAAGGCCACGGCCTAACGGCTACGCATGCCATTGGCACATGCCAACATGCTCGGCTGGTAGCTTTTCCTAGCAAGGCCACGGCTCCTAACGGCCCACGCATGCCATTGGCACATGCCAACATGCTCGCTGGTAGCTTTTCCTACCAAGGCCACGGCCACGCATGCCATTGGCACATGCCAACACGCTCACTGGTAGCCTTCATCACCTAGCCGTGGCCCTAATGCGCGCTGGTAGCCTAACTTGCAAGCCCGTGCAACCTAGGCCAATTCGACCATACGCGCACAGCACATGCCAAAACCCACGCCGGTAGCCTAATTTCCAAATCATGCAACCTACCACCAAGGCATTCGCACATGCCATTGGCACATGCCACACACGCCACTAGCAAACGGCATTGCCACTTACACTCAACGTACAACCTACCACCAAGGCATTCCGCACATGCCAATGGCACATGCCACACGCGCCACTAGCGGCGCCACTTGCACCAAGGTGCAACCAACACTCGAGATATCAACACAAGGCTGGGGGATGCTTTCCATGGTTTTGGTTTGGCCGGTCCATGACTTACGGCGTACACTACGCTCACTTTAAGAAAGCGTGAAAAGGAATAAAGAGGTCAAATAAATGAGGAAATAATGGTGAAAACGTTTTCACCCATTAACACCATGCGGTTACCACCTCCTCCCATTATTTCACCCTTTACTCTCTTCCTTCATGAGGCTGTGGCACGTTTCAATCTCGACTTGTATAAATAGGTCTTACCTATTTCCACCGGACACAACAAGTCTCGGTCAGGAGAAAAATACTACACTCTCAGAAAAGGCAACTTTGCAAGCTCTCCAAAAAGCTTTCATCTCTTGCAAGCTTCCCAAGCTTCCACTTTCTGATACAAGTCGAGACACTACTCTCCCAAAATTATTCTGGTCTCAACACCTTTCTTTGCTTCCCTCCCCAAATCAACCCTTCTCCTCCACTTTGTGACCGAAGCAAGTCTTGGTTTAGTAGGACTTATGCTGCATTGATCTCTCGAATCTATAAAGTGCTCACGTAAAGCACATTTGTTTAGGGTTTGAAACAGTTTCTCACTCACCTACCGAATTTACCGAAATCGCGAAACGATTTTTTACCCATAAATGAGAACATATTCTTATTTACTTTGCAATATTTTCTTACTTCTTTTACTTTGAATGTCGACATCTTTCTTTACAATGTATGTGACATCTTTTGTAATCTTTGTAACTATCTGTATATAAGGCCATGCCTAATTCTCTAACAAATCAATGAGAATATTTGGAATTCCATTCACGTTTTTGTTACAAAAAGAGCGTAACTTGTAGTTGTTCTTATGAATCTGCACAAGAACAAGAACAAAATGATGTGAAGCAACTGAAATGTTTAGAACATTTTAATATGATGGACCAAAGTAATTAGCTTAGATGTCAAGTTTGCGTGTTAGGGAAAGAAGAAAAGGAGTACAATGGAATTGGTGTCCAGTTCAATTTTTAAGAGTATGGACCCTCGATGTTGTTAATTTTGGTTGGTCATTCACCAAGTAATCGGCTTGGCAAAAACTAATCGGAAACCAATTAATATCATAGACTCTTTCGTGTACGGTGGTAATTAGTTAACAGGTTGATTGTTTTGAACTCATGGATCGACTTCTAGTATGAGTTGAATCAGAGTTCGAATCAGTAATCGGAAGTAGGAAATACCATTAGGTCCTAGGAATAATATATTAGAGAGAGTCTAGTCCTGTTGACTTGATCATGTGTCCTGTTTAGTCTATTTGGTAATATAAATTATAGTTTGGTCCTAGAAATTATGGTTTGGTCCTAGGCTGATGTCATGGATGATGTAAATGTCATCTTATATTATTGTTTGGTCCTAGAAAATAATTGTTTGGTCCTAGGGTGACCACATATATACAAAAATCAATAACAAAATATCTCATTTTTCATATTCAGTTTCTCTCTCTTCTTTTTCAGATCTAGTTTTTTTTTTTTCCTCTCGATTTTCTTTTCTCTTTCTTTGTTTTGTTGAAGATGATGATGTGTTGTTGTTGAAGATGATAAAGATGATGTTGATGATGTTGTTGAAGACGATGTTTGTTGTTCTTGTTGTTTTGAAAACGACGATTCTTTCTTTGATGTTGAAGAATGATGAAGATTTGTATGTTTTTTTTCTCCTCCGATGTTTCTTTCTTTGTAAAAAGAATGATGAAGACGATGATTTTTTGCTGCTCGTGTTCTTTGTTCTTGATCAAAACACGAATGATGAAGTTGCTCGATGTTGAAGAATGATGAAGACGATCAAGAATGATGAAGACGATGAATAATGAATGGTTTTTGTCCCCCGATGCGTGCTGCAATTTGTTAAAGAATGATGAAGTCGATGAATAATGATGTTTTTCTCCCGATGCATTCGGGGCCTTTGTTAAAGAATGATGAAGACGATGAATAATGATGTGTTGTTGATGTTGAAGATGATAAAGATTATGTTGATAATGTTGTTGAATATGAAGATGATTGTTTGATGTTGCTGCTGATGTTTTGTATGGACTTCATTCCTGGGAATGAAGTATGTTTTTTAGATTTTTTGTATGGACTTCATTCCTGGGAATGAAGTCTGTTTTTTTAGCTTTTTTGTATGGACTTCATTCCTGGGAATGAAGTCTCTTTTTTTAGCTTTTGTATGGACTTCATTCCTGGAATGAAGTCCTGCATTTTTAGCTTTTTGTATGGACTTCATTCCCTGGAATGAAGTCTGCATTTTTAGCTTTTTGTATGGACTTCATTCCCTGAATGAATGTCTGCATTTTTAGCACGGAAGAACTCCTACAAAAAAAAAAATTTAACACGGAAGGGTATTCCATGTCTGTTTAAATATTTTTAAATAATTATGGACCAAACAGTAAAGGCATTTGACCAAAGGACTAAACAGACATGGGCCCACCTAAAAAAGGACCAAACGATATTTTTCCCTAATCAGAAACAACGTTGCTACACACTGACACTCACAGCCTCGGGACCCATCGGGAGAAAAAAGGGATGGGTTTTTGTTTTTTTGTGAGCCCACCTATTTTTGTGTCTCGCGGTAATATCATCGTGAAAAAATCACGGTGAATCTAGACTTATTGATCAGAAAAATGAAAAGACCAACCACTAAAACATCAGACTGTACTATAACAACACCATTCTATCTTCGGCTCAGGGTGTTCAGCAGGGAGACCCCCTTGGACCTTTACTGTTTGCTTTGGCCTTGCATCCATTAGTTAAGAAAATAGCCACTCAGTGCAAGTTGGATCTCCACGCTTGGTATTTAGACGACGGCACTATCATTGGCGACACATTGGAAGTATCCAAAGCGTTACACATAATACAAAGTGATGGTAAAACTAGATGGCTACATCTCAATGTCAGTAAAACTGAACTATTTTGGCCTACCCAAGATCCCAGAAGTTTTGCAGATGGTATTTTTCCCAGCAACATCACATGGAGACCTTCACTTGGTGTCAAACTCCTAGGGAGCCCCGTAAGCTTGGACATGCATTCGCAATGACATGGTAATGTCTAGGGTGAAGAAGACCATCGACGATGACGGCCATTAGGAAGCTAAAGGATCCTCAAAGTGAACTACTACTATTGCGCAATTGTACAGGAGTATCCAGGTTATATTTTACAATGCGCACTACTGATCCAGTAGCTCTACATCAAGCTAAAACTCATTTTGATATTCATCTCCTACAATACTTGAGACAACTCATCACATCTGATGGTGCTGGGTTCGGTCTTTTGCAACAGCGTATTGCAACATTGCCGATTAAATGTGGTGGTCTAGGCATATATACAATGACTGACACCATCCATTACTGTTACTTAGCATCGCAAATTCAAATACGCCAGCTGAAGAGTACTATCTTTCACAACTCAAATGTCTCAGAGTCAAGCCTCATCTCTCAACATGCCTTGTACGATTACTTACAGGTATGTGGCCTATCTCCTTCAAACTACAACATCAATGACACTGCCCCCCATCCCATGCAGACCTTGGAAGTACCATACTTTGATGTTGTAATGAAGGAGATGTCGGATAAATTTCAGATGACTGACAGAGATTCAGTTTTGTGGCAAAGTAACAAATCCAAACATGCACAGGACTACTTGATGGCTATTCCCATTAGTGGTCTCAACCAGTCTGTGGGGCCAAGAAAATTTGCTTCCATATTGTGCTTTCTGATTAGGCATACCACTCTTTCATGAAGATAGTACTTGTCGATTGCGGCAAAAGGATGGATACTTTTGGTGATCACGCGCTGCATTGTACTAAAGACGTTGGAATCAAATTTCGACATGATTTAGTTCGCGATGTGCTAGCGGATATATGTTATAAATCTGGCGTTCCTGCCCGAAAAGAAGCTCCCTTGGGATTTTTATCAGATAACGACAAAGATTGAAGGCCAGCGGACATTCTTGTACTCAATTGGGAGAACGGTCAAGATGTGTGTTACGATGTGACGGGCGTCTCACCTTTCACTGGTGGTGGGGTTCGTACTTTTATACCTGGTCAAGCCATCTCCAATGCGGTCACCCGCAAATGCAAGAAGTACTTAGACAAGTGTTTAACTCATGGTTACGGTTTCTGTACTTTTGCTTTTACTACCTTAGGCGAACTGAATGATGATGATGTAGTCTTTTTAAAGAGACTTAAAAATTGTTTGTCAAGCCACACCATGAATAGTAAAGGTGTAGTTTTCTTTTTTCACGGGATAGGTATTCTTTATTGAAGGGAGTTAGAGCCCACTTATTGCTAGACTCCCAACCAGTTACTTGTAAACACACGTACTTTTTAATATGAATCTAAAGATACTTGAAGTATTGTTTCTGATCAAAAAAAAAATAAAAAAATAAAAAAAGCTTAGAGTATTGACATTTATGGCCTGACAATTCACACTGATTACAAACTGATTCGCAAATCTATGGTAAGACGTAGAGTATCTCTATTTTATTTTTATTTTTTTTACTCAATTCAACTTATGTGCAGTCATGCACATCTAATCCCCCATTGATTTGATGAGCTGTTGAAAATCGAGGAGTAACGCGTACGTGCTCATGAATTTTTTTTTTCATGTATACTATATGATAAATTAATATATTAAGATCGTATCTAGACCATATCTACCCAGGCAACTTACTAGACCCATAAAAGATTAAGGTTTAGATTTGTTCTAGAGGCCAAATTTTTATTGCTTGATCTTTTAATCATGGTTAGTGGTGAACTGTTTTTTTTTTTTTTTTTGTGCTGTGAACTGGTGATATACTATAAAAAAACTAAACAATTGATAAATGAAAAAACCGGCCACATTAACTAAACTAAATTATGCTTGAACGGTGAGTATCCCTTTTATTCTTTTTTTACTCAATCCGACTTATGTGTAGTCATGCACATCTAATCCCCCATTGATTTGATGAGCTGTTGAAAATCAAGGAGTAATGTGTACGTACGTGTTCATGGAAAATTTGAGTTATGGATACTAAATCAACTTAACATTTGTTAACTACTAGAGTCAAATGATTTCCATTTTGTAAAATATCAAGATCATATCTAGACAACTCATAAAATGACTTTGATAGTTGACCGACTTTGACCATCGACCTTGACCGGAAGTTGACCTTGAAAGTTGACCGACTTTGACCATTGACCAGTCCGTGCAGACTGGTGGGCTGCCTTGGTTGACTGGTTAGTGGGCTTGGATGAGGACCAAAACATGATTCAAGTATCAATTTGGCCCATTAAGTGGTATTTTTACTTATGGTACAAACACCGCTTTACAGAAGTAGATGGTTTTTCGACCAAATGAAGTCGAAAAGCAATTTTTGAAATGTATACAAACACCTTCTAAAAGAAGTCATCTACGTACTATTCTTGAGCTTGATACCCTTTGAGAATTTGAAAGTACTCCTAATTAAGTTGGTTGATATTTTTGGTCAATTAGGAATCTTAAGTTAAAATGAAAAAGAAACCGTCATTTCTAATGGAAGAATCTAAAACTTAAAATACAAACAATATTCATGTACTAATTTCCAACTGATTCATTATTTTAGGTTATAGAAGACCTTTGACTGCTATCAACAAAGTGATCCATAATTCCATATATACTCAAGGAAACTGGAGTTCAAGGTGGCAAAATCCATGCATGTGTTGTGTATCTTCAAGACCATAGATCATCTTCGTTGCTGCTTCAAATGATCTAAGCTAAGCTCGTGCAACTTTTTTAAGATCGCGAACATCTTTATCTTTCTATCGATATAATTCACGATGAGAACGCGTATGATGAACCATATGTATCATAGCAAAAACCTTAGTCCCACCATGTGATGCTACCCTCCATTTCTAATCATGCCTAGCTTTCTCAATATTAAGATTTCCGTTTAACACGGATTCCAATAACAGTGGACAAGATATTGTTTATGGTGGGTTAAGATAGGCCGGGAACCCAAAACACCCCAACAACACTGATTCCTAATTCAGGGAGCTGATAATCCTTTGAACTGATAGGTCCTGCAAGACTGAGACTCACTCATGCGAATGCATGTGTAAGACTGAGACTCACTCATGAATGCATGTGCAAGACTGAGACTCACTCATGCGAATGCATGCGAATGATGTTTTTAATTTCGTGTATTAAGAATTAGTATTATTTTGTGTATCCATACGAAAAGCTAGTTGTACCCTACGAGTAAATCATCAAATGACAAAATATACCGGAACGATAGAAAACAACATCATTTCTGATAGTCACTTGTTCATCGGTGCCAACATGAATCATGATCTACAGTTAATCATTTATTCAATTCTCTAGTTAATCAGGGCCGTACCAAGTGCCTAGGAAACATAGGCAGCCGCTTAGGGGCCCCGGATGACAGCTCTAAAAAAAAAAAAAAAAAAAAAAATCGTGTATATACCAGCTGTTGTGTATCGCCGGTCTGATGGAAAAAAAAAAAGACAGATTACTCTACTTGAGTAATTTCTATAGAATCCTAGTTGGCCTAGTAAAAGCCCTTACCTCATGATTTAGTATCTAACTTTGTATAAGTTAGATTTAACCGGCTAAACCGTTAATTTACAGTTTACATAAGTTGATTTCGATATTCTCGGAACATCGCATCTCTCGACACTTTCTTCGGTAAGATCTCGGATATTCACTTTAACACTTGTCTCGCATCTCTCGGCACTTTCTTGGTAAGTTCATCAATCGAATCTATTTTTCATTTCTTTTAATTTATGTTTATAATCGACATGACATCATTGACATGGGTATTGATTTTTTAAGTTTAATAAAAGCGGCATTAGTAATTTTGGTCAATTGCTAGTTAGGTTTCATAATACTTAAAGACTACGCTTTGGGGGAAAATTTTATGTTATCGATCTTTGTAATACTTATCGTTTCCCTTTCAAATTTTTATTACATACCTATGTGTTTTTTTTTTCTTTTTTGCATTTGAAACATACTAATGTCATCAATCTTTTTACTTTAAACAAGCAAGGAAAAAAATATTTTAGGCCCAAATTTTCGGTTTTCGCCTAAGGCCCCTAAAAAGCTTGGTACGGCCCTGAGTTAATCCACATTATTAATTCCTGACATAGTTTCTCAATCTAGGTGCCGTCATGTAAATCGTAAAGGTAAGCATCAATCATGACCCCTAGAATAATAACTTTACTTGCTTCCTAAATATATCACATTACTTTGTGCATTTAAAATTCGGGTTTGTTCTCTGTTGTTAAAGTTGGATACATTTGTTGTAAAGATAACACTGTTGTTCTTTGTAAATCATGATGGCACTCATTTTACAACATTTCGTCTTTTTAAGGTGATTTGGGTCTTACATAGCACAACACTATGTGTTGTCATTTCCGGCTGTTTTTTCTTGTGTATCCATCAACATCATCATGGCCAAATAGCTTTATGACTTGTTTTCCACGTCAAAAAATATACACCAAAATAGGAGTTGTATGACTTGCAATATACGCCAAACACAACTACAAGTTTTTTTTTTTTTTTTTTTTTTGATCAGTAAACAACTACAAGTTTCTAACCAACTGGGGTTAGCTCCTGGAAAGTTTCTTCTCAAATAAATTACTCCCTCAGTCCAACTAATAAGTGACCTAGTTACTTTTAGATTTTGTCCCATCATTAAGTGACCTATATCACTAAACAAGAAAATTTCACTATTTATTATCCATAAGGGTATAATTGTAAAAAGTGCTTAAAAATACTTTTTTTTCCTCGTCATTTTAAAATTGCAAAAGTAAACTCAACCAGCCACTTAATAAATGGGACTGAGGAGTACTGTGCATGTATATTGGCCGATTACAATGTGATTAAGAACCCCTGTGAAGTAAAAGAACAAGAACAGAATGAAAAGGGCAATCGAAATGTTTAGAACATTTCCATACGATACACCAAAGTAATTAGCTTAGCTGTCAAGTTTGTGCGGGATGGAAGAAATTGAGAAAAAAGGCATTAGCTAGACAAGTCAGCCATTCTCAAAATCGTAGGATGTAAGGTAATTTTTTAAGCAAATATCAAATCCCTAATGGTGTAGGAGGAGGAGGAGGAGGAGGAGGTTATAAGCTCATTTCTTCTGGATTTGGGTTTGATTCTATTAACAATGAGTTTAAACTGGTAAATCATCGTTTTCATATTCGAAACCAAGTCTCTTAAGTGTTTGGTTTTTACTTTTGGGATCAAATCTTCTTGGACACAAGTCAGGTCTCCTAATTCTGGATTGTTACAAACATCTACTTCAGCCACATTTGCTCCCTATGGAGCCGCAGCAGCAGGAGCAGGAGGAGCTTTGTTTTGGTGGACCACTGATCCGCAAGTAATTCTCTTGTTTGACCTACATGAAGACAAGTTGCAATACATCCGAATCCCAGTTGAACGCACTGCGGATTCTTAGTTATTGCCATTCTTGAAATGAAATCACCACCAGTGGTAGGAATTAATGCAAGCCAAACTTTTAATGAAATGGAGAAAGCTATTTCGGAGAGCACTAGGCATTTCAATGACGCTGAGAATGCTGTTAACCATCTTGAATTGCATATCAACAGAATATTTCCTGATTGATCAGAGTGAATTTGTTATTCTTCAATCATTATTATATTTCTTAAATTCGAGAATGAAAATATAACTGAAAATTTGTTGATTATTTCAATTTGCCTTTTTATCATTTTTATTGATGAGATAAATATTGGAAATTGAGTATATATACATTTTTTGGTGGGTATTATGGTGCAATATAAATTTCGTTTCTGATGAAAATGTTACCAAAATAGATGGCAAAAAAAAAAAATTATGGAGATGCAGGGTATCGAACCCTGTACCTCTCGCATGCAAAGCGAGCGCTCTACCATTTGAGCTACATCCCCAATGTGAAGGTTTCTCAAAAGTTCTTTATATATCTTGTCAATCACCAATCCCAAATGGGCCAACCCGTACAGCTAAAAGGTGATATAATTTTAATTTTTGTCGATTCAAAATGCCTATTTAGTAAAGGAAGATGTATAAATTTACTGTTAATATTCAACGGTTGAAATTAGGAGAGCATCCAATTTCGATAGGAAGGTTGACTAACATAAAAGTGCTTAGCTGTCATTCAAAAAAAATAGAAAAAACTTGACAAATAGGAGATTTTTTTACGTTAAGCTGTGTGATGGCACCAAAATGTTTTTTTTTTTTTTTAATGGCACAAAAAGTCTAATACTTCCAAAAAAAAAAAAAAAAATGTTTAATTGGTGTTGCCAGCTAGGCCCAACGTTTATTTTTTTAATGGCACAAAAAGTCTAATACTTCCAAAACCTTATTTTTCATCCTCGTTTCAAAAGAGAGCATCAGCACAGGATTATGATTTTTGGTGAAAAATTTCAGTTTACATTGCCCCTTGTTTTTTAAATTCCAAGTACTGCCAAAATGTAACCAAACAACAAAGCCACTACATTGCAAATTTTACACATTTAGCTGATTACCATCATATCTCTGTCGATTCAATTTATTCTTGATTTCTTCTTTTTAGAGCTCTTTCGCTACCTGACACCAAGACCATCTAACCATTTCTCCATTTCAGTTACATATGTGCATTTGCAGGCTCAACTGGTTCTGTTGGACCGTCATGACACCGTTTCTCAAAGTTCTCCAGGTTTTCATTCTATCCGTCTTCTCTTGCAAAATCCTCACACCCCCTCTCCTACTCCTCAATTTATATTGCAATTACCATTGTCACATCTATTAACGTATCAGTTGGTTGGTGGATTTTTGGAACCTGGTGAGCACTTGCCTGTTAACCATGTAAATGCATTCTAGATGAGCATATATTAGATTATACTAAAATGAACATGTTGTGTATTATGTTCAGCAGTCTGTCATTAGGTACCCATATTTTACTCCATGGTTCCGGAAAATGAAATCCACCATTACCCTAAAATAACTACTTAAATTTCCATCCAGTAGTATAGCCCAAACCGTAAAGCTCATTTGATTGCGTATGGTGAAAGGAGAAATCATAATGCGCCACATCCTGCTTTCAATTTGAATATTCCACCAAATGATGTTCCAAATGTTAGTAGGTAATATTCATGGGAATTCAATCAACAGAAATATAGACCATGATATAGTTGTCATTGATGTGTTTGTCTAATACAAATGCTAATGTTTGACAGGTAGAGATCAAATTCATAAGAAATCATTCTGGAATATACTACCTCGAGTGCAATTATCTTTAGTTGTAGCTGTTAATGTTCATACTTCATAGACAGAATTGCTTACCAAGATTCTGAGGCGGTCAGCAGAACATATGCACCCATGGTCTGACCCTTGAATCTAAATATAAACATAAAAAACCATTACAAAATCGAATTGATTAAAATTAACAGTATTGTATACATTCTATAGTGGCTTTACCGGTGCTCATATTCCTAACCATTTTATTTACACCGGCGTATCATTCTATAGTGATTAACAAAAAGAATTAGGAAAAAGATCCAGCGAAAATGGAATTCGAGTTACACGTGAAACCAATTCCAGGAGCTAACCGCAAGTGTATTGGGATCGATGAAAGAAGCTAGCTTCTGCCAGTATTCTTGTGGCTTTACCGGTTTCCATCTGATCACAAAATCGGATCACCGTAATCAGTATTAGTGGCAAATTAAGCCATTAGTGACTGTTCAGAAAGTATCTAATTCATGATTTGGTTGTACAGTGTGGATTAACCTACAGATTAGACCTCAGATAATTTCAAGAATCAATGTTTCCAGGGTTTTTGATATTACCATGGCCTAGAGATCTAATGTTTCCAAGGTCTTTGATCATCATCAGTCCAGCAATATAGACACAAATAAGTCATGTCTATCTGTGATGGTACCAAGGCCTAGAAGCTCAACCTAACTCCAAATTTTCCAAGGTTTTTGATCATCGTAAGTTAAGAAAAACATAAAAATATAACTGTTCCTCACATGCAAATACAGGAATTCATGTTTGTTAATTCCTACAAATCCAAAAATGAAAATCTCTTCATGCAAATACAGAAATTCATGTTTGTTAATCCTACAAATCCAAAAATGACAATTGCATGATCTCACAAATTACCTCTAATTATAAGTTGCAATGAATTAAATTCCACAAAGAAAAAATTGATCGATATTTAAATTGCCATAATTATTCACATATTCTGCTAAGACCACAGGGTAATAAGCTGAGTCCGTTTATTTTAATTGTCGTTGTTTGTTCTCTTATAATTTTGGAGACATATCGATGCTAAGACCACAGGGCACAGGGTAATAAGCTGAGTCCGTTTATCTTATCGTTGTTTGTTCTTTCATTCAAATTGATAACATCCCAAATTGAGAAACAGCACTCAAATGTATAACCGACCATACATCAAGAATTGTACCAAGTAAACTATTGTAACAAATCAAATTGATTTCAACATTCAAATAGATGCATTGTGACACATTTGAGGTAGTAAATAATGTAGTAAAGAAAGTTGTGCCACGCATATCCAAAATGTAACATGGATTTCACAAAAATTCAATTTATATGATATAATGTGCAACACCACAAACTGCAATCATAATATGGGACCTATTGAGACTTTCGAATACGACTTTGTGCAAGGTATTCGAACAATAAATGACGTTTTACTGCTCATATTAGATAAAGGCCACCTAGGCTCATCTTGATGCACCTACTACTGATGCTCTTAGAGAAACTAAAAATGAAGATAGGCTAAAAAAAATTGCACCCAAAGGATCAAAAACCCCAGAACGACAACAACAACAACAAAAACAAAAAACGGACAAATACATGTGACTACCATAACAGAAATCTTATGATATGCCAGTCAAACAGCTTCACTTCTCTAGGTCATTGGATTTTGGCACATCAAACCACTTCGATCTAGACATTTGCAATAACATTAAGCATATATTCCCTGAGAAATCCAATCAAAAATCTACATTTGTGCTTATTGTCCATAAACACACCCAGTCTTGCAGAAATATATATTTCAATGTTTCGTAAAGCTATTTGAATGAAAGTAATCTGCATTATCCCCCTAGTAGCTCAACCTAACAGTCATGCGAACAACATAAAGCCTTATTCAGTATTGTCTAGAATATATCGTTTACAACTATCGACATATACAAACCCCAAAATCACTCCAATAGCCATACTTATCCAGAAAGTAAGAGATCACACTTTATATAAGTGGTTTACTACAACATGCAAAATATTTCATTTTGTCTTAAGCCAAAAGCAAAATGCCATTTTTAATGACTAATAAAGGGTAATGCTGAGTACGAAAGGATGAGGTCAAGTTCATATAGAATGCAAAACTGAACTCCCCCGGCTATTTCAGTTACACGTGAAAGCATTTTTGCAAGTTTTCGTGGCAGAGTTACCGAAGAAAAATTTAGGCTAAGATACATGTCAGGACATTAGCAAGACGACAAAGGAAATGTGAAATTACTTACCTAATGCTGAGCAAGCTCGCCTCATCCAATGAAAACTCGAATTAAGCTATCTGCCAAGAGACAATCAAAATGTCACTATTAAAAATCAACTATATAAATCTTGACAACAGAAAACTATAATGAACATACTGAAACATTTCTCAGAGATTTTGATAGCCAAACTATCGCCAACTAATTTCATAGAATTGAACACATAATAACACTTGGTATCCCTTTCTATGCTTTAAAAAAAAAAAAAAATTTACTTGGTGAACATTAAAATTTCAGTGGGTGTTTTCCGTTTCTTGGTCGGAACTGTAATATGGTGCCATGGTGTTGAATCCAACCATCTGTGAATATTACAACAATCAATTATAAGAGGTTTAACAGCAGCAAAGCACTACATAAATGTCTTCCGGTAATTAAGTCAACATTTTCTAAACTATCCAGAAACATATAACCGTATGAAACTTGGTCAAAACATGGTAACACGCACTAATGTATGAAGACTTTTCGCTTAAGAATCTAAGGCTTTTGAGCATGCACAATGAACATAAAATTTGGTTCAAGAAGATGAGCATCCTTATGCTGATAAAGACCACGTACAGTTGAATAATATAAGCAAAATATAAGTACAGCAGGATGCCTCAACAGCAGTGGCATATGATATATTAGAAGCCTTTTAAACGCTCATGTAATTGAATATGGACTTTAAAGGCATGGATTTGCATATTCAAATTTATCAGCCAACAAATAGGCCTGTATCATACCCCAAAACTCTTTATCTAGCAATTTTCTCAATCACTTAAGGGCATAATCGCTCTTTCCATGTTGATAAAGCTCCTTAATCAAAACAAACAATTTGTAGATTACAGTTATCACTCCTTGTCAAATTACTAAACTTTGTTGATTAAGATCATAACCATCTTTAAAATTTTAGCTTAAGAACACAACCCATCATGACCTAATAGAACATAACAATATCATTGAAAAAAATGTTATAAGATTGAAGGATCAATCACTCTGAAGTAATGCCTCCTGTGATTAAGATCTTATTGACCTCCTTTCATCATTTCTGAGTTGGCAGTTGGCAGAACACCTAAGAGATGTAAAAAGGTTTCCTAACGTGAATTCAAAGAATGTTATGAAGACCATACCTTCATATATTATTTTGCGGTCAAAGATACTTGCTCAACCCCGTACACAAA
>JAJJWW010012066.1:0-19908 GCA_023531295.1 Papaver armeniacum
CCGACATACTTTTTGAAATTTCAAACGCCTTAGATGAAGCTTTATAACCATTCGTCCGTTTGAAGAGCTCAAATAAGAACTAGATTTTAAATCAGTAACCGAGTACAAGTATCCATCTGCGAGGGGTTTTACTTGTACAAGCTTGTTCATAGAACCGAAAAATATTGAACCCTTACGTACACAGATAGGTAAACCATGTGAGAAATATAAATAAGAAGGAACATGCTTATCCAGTTAACAAATCCCCAGTTGGAGGAGCAAGACCGGTGAAGTTGTTATCTCCCAACTATTTGAAACCCTTTCTTAGCTTTCTTCCTCTTAATCAAGTTGTTATCATCCTGCTCTTTCCTTCTAATTAATTTTCTCTCGTATTGTCAATGCTTAGACATTCGATATCGTCACCCTCAAGCTTTTGGCAATGAAATATAAATACCACGTCCCCTTACCAAAGTTTCATAGATGATCCCAGAGAAACATGAGAAGTAAATTGCTTAACTAAGACTCAAAGACTTTCGCCA
Organism: Papaver armeniacum; assembly: GCA_023531295.1. Lineage (NCBI taxonomy): Eukaryota > Viridiplantae > Streptophyta > Magnoliopsida > Ranunculales > Papaveraceae > Papaver > Papaver armeniacum. The sequence goes on from JAJJWW010012066.1 coordinate 519, forward strand.
CATAAAGATAATTCCATTGCATCGATCATTAAGGTTTACTTCGAAATATCGTGAAGCATCATATCTCCGCCAATCCAACTTAACTCATAAATCGATAAGGTCAGTATGTTCAAGAATCTTAAGTATTTTGTAAGAAAACACAAAATTATGTCTGCGCCTGAATTTGTAGAGAAACTGTTTGCTCTTGAATAACTCCAAGCCCTCAATCCGTAGGGAATTCCTCTTTCTGCTTTCGGGGACCAAATCTCTTAATATAAGTGTGTCTCGACACTTGAGAATCCTCCAAGGTATCCGCCAAGAGATATTGGTGATAACCTTCGCTCTTTCAACATGCTTAAGTGTTTCGTATGAAGGCGTATGCTCCCATCTTTGGAAGATCTCTTCCTTTGAGTCTAGTAAGTAAGGGATCGCCCGTCCCAACGAACAATGTACTTTGACTCCTTCCGTAACTTCAATTGTTATTACCATGATTTAGGAAAATCCGGAAACTGAAAAGTGATGTTATTGAAGCTTAACTTTGGCATAACAAAATATATATGAGGAGTACCAACATCAGCAGTTTTAAAACATTGAAGTGGATTCACAAATGAAGTATTGGGTTTCTCTTGATTATGCACATTCTTAGGGATAGAAACAAGTGATCGGAACAAAAAATCGATGATTATGGTGCTCAATTTCAACAACACTAGAACTTTCTTCATTGTCGTTATTTTCTTCTTTCTTCTTCTTGTGAAATAATCTCATCAATGTTGTTCTAATGTCTTCCAAAAGCTTCTCTTTAAAACGAGAAATAATCTCATGGAATTCTTTCCAAAAATCTGACTCTTTTTGCTCAATGCTATATTGTAGTGGTGTTTGTTTATGTAATCCCATTAAACGAAGCAATTTATTACCATGACGAATATCAAAACTATGCATACTTTGATTATACACAACACTTAAACTCAATAGCCAGAGTTCGCCCAATAACACATGATAATTATTCATAGAAGATAGTTCACAATAAGCAAAACTACAATAATTACCTCCGTGGAAGCTAAAATCAAGAAAACCGCCAAATAAATCCCATTCACCACAATTCATTTCCCTGAAGTAATTTGATGCTCCAATAGATATATAGTTTTTCGGGCTTGATGGATCAATAATAAAGTCAGTGATCATTCCATCTACTATGAATCTAGTACGAAATTCCTTTTCCATAACGAAGAAATTAAGGCACTCAATGGAGGCTCTTAACTGTGGATAGAAACAAAGCCAAGAAACTCAAAAGAATAGAGAATCTCAACCGTGGCTCTGATGCCACTTGAGGTAGCGGAAGCGTATGATTTTGGATCAAAGATCCGATAAAAGGTAGAAACTAGTGTGAGATCAATAGATTCACAAAAGTAATAACAAAATAAAGATAAAAATAAAAGATAAGTTTGATATTAATCAAATAATAATATTGGTTGTAAAATTGTGTATCTCTATTATGGCTTCTTATATAGGCTTCAAGGATTCTAAATATAATTAGGACTAGAAAAGGAAATCAAACCAAACTAGGAGACACACTAAAACTAGGAAAGGAAATCCTAAATAAAGAAATATGATAGGAAGTTCTAAGAAGAACTATAATAGGAAATAGAGAACTTGTGAGTAGGATGTCCTACATCAGTTAAAAATAAATATTGGAAAAAAAATTATAATTTAAAATGATGCATATAAAGTAAAAATATGCTTAATGAGGTGATTCTACCTTATAGACTCATATCTACTATCCTCCATATTAAAAGCCTTAAAGTTGAGATTCCAGTCTGTCGTTTTTAGTTTTATTTAGAGATGCTAATAAAGCCGTCATTTTCTAGCGAACTTTGCTTTTAAACACTAGGATTAGTGAAAGGTGGTTATTTCTTCCCCCTTCTTGTATTGTTGCTATCTTTGATAAGGAGGGCAACATTTCTTTAGTTTAGTTTTTTTCCTTTCTAGTATTTAGCAAAGAAAAAAAAATGAAAAAAACAAACACCCTAAATAATTGGGAAACAATTTTTTATAAGTGGAAAAACTTTTTAACCTTTCTAGTTTAATATTTTAGTAAGTTGAGGTACATACTTATTTTAGTAAGTTGAGGTATATCAAACTCAAAATATACCGAATCAAAATCCTTTGTGATAAATGGTATTTTATAATTGATAATTTTTGTTTTAGTGAGAGTAAAAAGAGATCTGATGAGAACAAAAATTGTAGTCAACTCGCTAACGAGATCGATAGGTGTGTTAAAACTTGACTCGGACAACAATACCCTAAACATGTTCCTTTCACATGCTACAACCCAAACTTATTGTCATACTAACTTAGGGGCAAAAGAATTGATATTGTCTATAAAGAAAAAACGTTATCTTATCTTCCATGTTTGAACGAGTGACTATTCTCTATCATCATCTCACCGACGTCGATTATCATTTTTCAGTGGGAAAACATTGGTTTTCAATTTTTATCGAGGACGTCATCTCCATAAATTTTATTATTAACATACCAACAATATTTTATAAAAAAAGTTATATTAACAATATTTTATAAACTATTCACACAATTATCGTATATTGTGATCGTCAATTAGGTATCAAAAATTAAAGAAGAAAATAGTAGTCTAGCTTGATTAATTTTTTTGTTTTTTTTATGGAAAAAATCTAATGTCAGTTATGTATTTGAAGGAGATGGATCACTTGTAAAGATAATATAAATAATATTCATGACGAAGCATGATTCTGGAAGGAGGCAATGGTATATTAATGGTGTTTTTGCATTTGATATTTGTTCAAGGGGTTAAAGGTAGAAAAACAAGAAGTAGGAAGGGATGTCACGTTGGTTTGAGTCATATTTTTGTGGGTTAGTTGGTTGGGTTGCCAGTTTGTGAAGGGAACATGTGCATGGTATTTTTGTCTGAGTCAAATTTTAGTATACCTATCAGCTTAGTTAGCGAGTTGACTAAAATTTTCGTTCTTTTCGGATCATTTTTTTCTCACCCTCTAACAAAAATCTATCATGAATCTCTTCTTGTGGGAGTATATGTTCCTCCGTACATAAAAGCAATAAGTAAATATTTAAAAAAATTGGTTACATCCTCAGGGAGGAAAAAAATGACACATCGCAAGCCGCTCAGGGAAGTTTAGTAATCTCTCAAATCTGACCTTAGTTGTTTGAGTGGGCAATTTCCGCCATTTTCATTCTTAGAATCAATCCTTGATGTTCTATTTTTTTTTCTTAATATCAATCTTTTATTATTATGATTAGAATTTTAGTTGTTTAAGATGGTTGTGGAATCATCTTTCGACTGCTAAGTGTTTTTTTTTCACGTATTATTTCTGTATAGTTTTCTCAGTCTTGTGATATGATTGTCAATTTTTTTAATTTTGTAACGAATGTTTTCTAATGGAATAATTGCAGGTCTCATGTCATACGAGTTGTGGGATTACCGGTGGTGGATTTCAGGTTGTGTTTTAGATTCTGAAAATAGAACAGTGGTGTTGCGAGCAGTGGTGCTAACCATCTTCGTCGTTGTATTGGTCCATAAAAGTAGATCAACAGTAGTTACTCTCTTCGACAAAAACCAATCCAATAAACAAATGTTCTCACCATCAACTATTCCTAAACAATTATCATCTTCATCAAAAACCTCAACCCAGATGCAACCAAAATTTCAAAATTCAATTTTTTTCCTCCTAAACAACCGCATTTTGTTGCGGGTAAACTAAATCGTAGACTATTACGGGAAAGTTTATGTTTTAACCAAGTATCCAAAGAATAAACAATTTTCCTATAAACAATCAATTAAAGATATTTTCGGTATTTCTGGCATGACAAGGTTTAAGGAATGTCAGCTAAAGTTATATATACAGTAAAACCTCCATATATTAATGGGAACATTATCTATATACCCCTATTATGAGACCCCTTGCAAAATACCCTTATGAACTTTACAAATACCCCTAAGCCTAATACATTACTAAAATATCCTTTTTGTATCTTTTGTATATACAAAACCACCACCACCACTAAAAAAAAAAAAAAAAAAAAAAAAAAAAAAACATCATCCCGTCCACCACCAACCACCACCACCACTGTCCACCGCCAACAACCACCACCACCGACCACCACCGCCGCCGATCACCACCGCCGCCAACCACAACCGCCGACGACCTCCGCCGCCAGCCACCGCCGCCGCCGCCGCCGCCAACCACCACCACCACCACCAACGCCGCCAACCACCACCACTGTCCACCACCGCCACCGCCGTTCACCGCCACCGCCACCGCCACCAATCACACCGCCACCACCACCGCCGTCAACTACCATCACCGCCGCCAACCACCACCGCCAACGACCACCACTACCATGTGGAGTCAACTTGCTGAAGTTGTGTCCATATAGGAGGCAACTAGCTCAAGTTGTCTCCAATAAATAATGTCCACATCGGAGGCAACTATTTCAAGTTGTCTCCAAAAGTGGAGGCAACTAGCTCAAGTTGTCTCCGAATCTAAGGCAACTAGCTCAAGTTGTCTTCAAATGTGAAGGCAACTAGCTCAAGTTGTCTTCGAATGTGGAGGCAACTAGCTCAAAGTTTCCTTCAAAATTGAAAGCAACTAGCCCTAGTTGTGTCCAAATCTAGAAGCAACTTGTTCGAGTTGTATCCAAATATGGAGGCAACTAGCACAAGTTGTCTCAAAATTTTTTTTTACTAATAAGAGATGTTAAAATGCTGAAATATTTAGTTTTTCAAAGAAAAAGAAATCTCTCGGGCAGTAAGGGATCTTCTCCCAATCATTTGAAGCAGTGCCAAAAGGCGATAGTATGAAAAATGGGAACTTCCATTGATATTTGATAGACACATAAAAGGCGAAGCATACCTATAATACCAAAATTGCACCATCAACATGTATCTAGCAATCAGTTCAGACTCAAATGCCTCGTTTCGCTCGAACACAGTTCCGTCGAATGCAATTAAGCCAGCACATACATCTTAACTTCTCGCAACTTCATTTGACAATTACTTCATCGGTTCAACCCCACTGGACGCTTTACATTCTCTGCGTAGTACCTTCGTCCATTGTCCATATACATCATGTCAAGCCAATATCCCACATTCAACCAATATCGTACAACAACGAGCCACCAGCTTCTCATAATACGGACCTCAACAATTTGGTATTACAGAAGATCTTGCGAGCTCTAGCCACTTTGTAGGAACCAAAAGCTAACTAGACTCGAGCCAGTCTATCTCCACAACTGATTCAAATAACTTACAACCTTCTCCATCTTTGCTGCTTACCTCCCTCCACGAATACAATCAGCTCAACCACATTAGCAAACTCCAGCCACAAGATCTTGAACTTCTAAGCACCAGCCACAACAAACTCTCTCCATTTTGTACACACCAAATCAATTACTAATTCAAAATCATTCTTTCAGAATTGAAATGCAAAGATCTCGACATCGCCACGAGTTACTCCAGCCAACACAGACCATGCCAACAGATTGGAACTTGATTCCACCTCTCATGTCTACACACGGCCATACAACCAAGTTTGGTTCACTGAACTTCTAGATTTAGGCACTCATTGGCTGCAATTTCTATTGCCCAAGTCATGTCCATCACTGATTAACATCATTGACAAAATCAAAAACACTATATATGTTGCCAGTAGAATTAAAATTAAGAAATGCAAAAAATCAACATGATTATACAGTAAATAGGGAAAGATTACTTTATCCCAGTAGCACTGATGCCTAATATGTTAACTTAAAACCTCTAATTCCCATTCAAATCTAACAACCACAAAATTAGTGAAGACTTAAAAATTGGGACAAAAATCAAAACCTAAAACAAAATGATAAAGATACATGAAGCGAAACCATATCTAACGACTTAAATTATAAGAAAAATTAAATTTTCTTAGGAATATTGAGAAATCGAATCCGAAAATGATATCTCTCGACAGATTGGAGCTTGAGTTCGGTGATGATGACGATGGTAATAAGAAGATATTGTTGTTTTGGTAGTAGTGGTGGTGGATTTGGTAACATTGATTTTTCGTTGTGGTGGATACGGTGATGGTGGCGATGGAGATCGTGTTGGTGGAGTTCGTTTTGATCATTGAACCCATCAAATTTAGAACAAAACCATCAAATTCAACTGCGACCTTCTTCTCAACTCTTCTTAAATCTCGTAAATCCATCAACCATCAAATCCAGCAACTTCCCATCTCTGAACTGGATCCAAACCCTAACTTCAAATTCAAAATCTATACTTACCAGAAACCGAAACCAAAATCGAAAACATAAAACTATATCTTAATCGCTTTAATCTTCATTGATGTAGAAACTAAAGTAGATCTCTTGATGATGTTTATGAAGTTTCATTTCCAGATTTGGTTGAAGTCGAGAACCTAAATCTCGATTTCTAGATCTGTTGAAAATGAAACATACAAGATGTAAAAGATCTGCTGATGGTAGTGGCGGTGATGTAGATGGTGACGGTGGTGGGAGATATGTTGGTGGTGGGAGAGATGCAGATGGTGGTGGTAGCAGTTTAAGTCGAGGAAGAATGAAGTGAACGAATGTGGAAGGGTAAAACGAAGGTGGAAGGTTAGAAAAGGAATTATGAGAGATATTTTTTTGTTGATAATTTCAATTCTGCCATCAAGGGTATTTGTAAAGACCCATAAGGGTGTTTGTGCATGACCCATGGATAGTAGGGGCATAAATAACATTCCCACTATATTAATACACTTGGGGATTTGTGAATTTATTAATACATGGAGGTTATTAATATAAGGAGGTATGCCTAGAGAATGTAAAAAATTCTAGTTTAATGTATGTAAATATTGTTTGATAATGTACACACATATTTATAGTTCCAATACACAAGTACATGTGTGTCTAGGGATTTGCAGTAACAACCAAAAAAATTACCTTTTGTCTCAAACAAATAGATAAGTATTATATTTCGTCATAAATTTCAATACAACGAGATTTATATTTCTCTAATATAACGTCAATTAGTAGTATATGGAGGTAAATTCTTTAAGATGGGACTTGATAGACGCATTTATATGTCTATTTTGATCTCGATTTTCTATTTTCTTAGTACCCATTTTTGTACTTATTTTGGTATTTTATCTCTTTATAGATATTTTTGGAGAAATAAACTTGTGCGGAGAAATTGGCTAGAAAAGTGTCATTTGGACCTCCTGAGAAAATTGCTAAAGGCACCCGGAGGAGTTGATAAAGGCGTCCCAGGAAAATTACTATTTACGCCCAAGAATTTACTATTTGCACCCCAGTTGCTAAAGGGAGACCAGCCACGGATAAGGGGAGGTCATCTTCCCAAATTCAAATTAAGTTTTGGCTGAAATCATGTACAGTCAGTGGCATATTTGGATTTGAGTTTTGGAGCTGTTGTGGAGAGATTCAATCACCGAGTTGGATTTCTTTAGGCCTGTTGATGCTAAACAGGTCCAGTATAAGCCATTACTTCGACTAAATTTGGCCAGATATCGATTTGAAGCAAAACAGAGAGAGGTGAATACTCCGGGTTTATGTGATGATTTCCGGACGAGTTTCTATTGGATTGGTTCGTGGATTCACATTTGGATGAACTTGTTAGGCCTTAACAGAGTTAATATGGGCATTTGGTTCGAGTAAATATGCCCAAATTGTCGATTTTGAAGTATACAGGGTAGGAAATATTGTTAAGATTTTGTTAGCTTTTATTTTTTGGAAGCGACGTACAACAGAGAGGATATCTTCCCCAATTTGGCACTATCCAGTTTAGGAAGGAGTTTTATATCTAGAGAAGACGTGTGAAGATAAAAGGAAAGAAGAAATCCGTTTATTTCAGCCGAAGAAAGAAAAAATAAATATTCTTGGGAAGAGATTCTCGAGATATTATGGTTTCGGGGAAGTATATATAGGCTGTTGCATACACAGAAGGGAGTCGAGACTTTGGGGTACCAACAGAGGCATAGAAGAGGAGAAAATCAAGGATTCGCAGGAATTATTTCTTCTTTGGGTGTAGAGGAAGAAGAACACGAAGAACATTAGACATCCTGAGTTGAGTCTTATATTCTACATCATTTTTCATATATCGTATTCAAACAGCTTGGCCAAAAGAAGTATCGTTTAAAAGGCAGTCTTATTTCTTCTGTAGATGCCTCCTGATTTTGTAACGCCTCTTCGGGTAAACTGCCCGTAGTTATTAGCTTTCTCTTGTTTTCCACACTTTTGAGCTATGAACAATTATTTTGAGCACGTGAATAATATGAGGAGCTAAACCCCAACAGTGGATGACGGAGGAAGCCATATTTCATGCATGTGGTAATTATATTTAATTCTTTCATGACTTTTTGCATGGATTGTTAATTGTTTTATGGTTTTTATTGAATGGTTGTGATTTCAATTGATGGGTTATACTTAGGTTAAGTATTTTGATATCCCATGCTTTAGATATACAAATGTTGCTTTTCAAAATCTACCTTGGCAAAGAAACAGTCAATATTTTATTTGAGCTATAATTGTTTGGAATAAATATATGAATCGCATGAATGAGTTTATGGTGGAACCTTGAATCTCAGTACCTCTCGATATTCGTGACAAACCTTGTATATATATTTTCTTTATTTTTAGTATTTTCTTAAATCAAACCTTTATAAGCCCGAGTTGAACGAACATCTTTCTTACCACTTTACAAACAACTTTAAAAATTGATGTGGTTTTGAAAGTTGTTGTAAAGTGGTAAGAAAGTTCGTTCAACTCAGACTTGTAAAGGTTTGATTTAAGAATTAAAAATATAAAACACTAAAAATAAAGAAAATATGTACACAAGTTTGTCACGATATCGAGAGATACTAGGACTTCGGATTCCACCATTAATCACATTCAATTGGTTCATATAATGACTCATAACAATTATAGCTCTTTTGTTGACTCTTTTCTTTGCCGAAAGTAGTTTTTATAAAGAATTAGATGTAAATCATAAGCATAGCGCATCAAGAGTTCTTAGACTAAGCATACGCTATCAGAAAAAATCACAACTAATCAAGAAAAATCATAAATCAATTAAATCAATGCAAAAGTCATAGAGAATCAAATATAGTTACCAAACAATTGTGAAATAAGGCTTCCTCCGTCATCCCAGTAATGGGATTTAGCTCCTCATGTTATTCACGTGCTCAAAATAGGTGTTCATAGCTCAAAAGGGTGAAAAATAAGAGAAAACTAATGACTCAGATACCGCAACGTTGTATAAGCTGCTACAAACAAATGGCTATTTACAAAGCTGTTACAAAAACGGTATATGAATACCGCTGTAAAATATAAGTCTGCTAGATTTAAGACTGCCCCTCAGTGTCGTAATATTGCAGCGTTTTTATGCGATCGTTATGGTTCTGTCTAATGTTCTGGTGTTCTTCTTTCTTGGCAGTTGAGCCAGAGAACTTCTCTGCAATTATATTCTTCGCCTCTGCTGTCCCCAAACCTCACGTCCGACTCGTACAATCCCCCAAAGTCTCCACGTAACACAACTGAATCAAGAGTTTATATTCGTACAAAGCCAAACAGAATCCCGACGATATTTCCGTTTCCCTGCTTCGATAAAACTCAAACATACTTCCTTTATTTACGTGAAAAATTCCCTTACCAACCCTGTTTTGATGAAACAGGATAAAATCAATCCATTCCCGTGAAAAAGTCTGTCCAAATCTCCTCTAAATGCCAACCAGAGAATTTTGCAGGAATAAATCAGTTTCCCGCCATTTTTAAATTCAAAAGAGGAAGAATGTGGTCTCCCCCTAACCACTGAAGGGGTGTGAATAGTGAATTGGGGTGCCCCTTATTAATTGAGTGCCCCTTATCCAAACTGAGAGTCCGAATAGTAATTTCCTCCCACGAGCGCAAAAACCACTTTTCGAGCCAATTTCGCCGCAAAATCTTATTTCTCCAAAAACACCTACAAAAACATAAAATGCCAAAATAAATACAAAAATGGGTACTAACAATATAGAAAATCGAGATCAAAATAGACACATAAATGTGTCTATCAAATACCCCCAAACCTATTATTTGCTAGTCCTCGAGCAAAAATAAAATCCTAACTCACTTTATACGAGGCATCGTCGATTGCATTTAGCGTATGCAATAAGCCTTTAAACCCCTAGGTGGCCTAGTGGCCGAGTTATAGTCTCGGGAGGGTTTGGGAGGTGTACCCACAAAACCTTTACACTCCAGGACCTTAGCTATTTACGCGAGAACCTCGGAAGGCACTAAAAATCTCTTTGGTTGGCATACTTATTGACTACGGGAGGAAGTACCCGATGCGAAATTCCAATTCTGTACGAGTTTGCACTCAAGCATACTAAAATTCATATATAAGTCACGAGCTCTACTCGATAATCGAACTATGTACATCAATACCCGGAGTCAAAACTAATCACATGGATACATCAAGAAGATGGATATAGAAAAAAATAGATGGTTTTGATGTTTACTAAGTGAGCGGTGTTTCCCATATCTGTCTGAAGGCCTCCGCCAAAATGAACCTATCCTATTAGACTGAGATACTAGTCTGACTAATATCAACACACTGGCATATACAAGGGAACCAGTGGTCGATAAACCTAACTCTAGGTCAACACAACTGGCATATACAAGGGTTCCAGTGGTCGACTTTATTGAATTTATTCCGGTTGGTCAGATGGTCTGGTCTGGTCTCACTTTTTTTTTTTATTTTTTTTCAATTTTTTTTTCATTTTTTTTTTTTGTATCTCAATCACTCTAATTCACCCTCGCATCGGTAACAACTTGATTCGTGGGCCCCACCTAATCACTTAGAGAAACAAAACAAATTAAAAACAGAAGTGAAAAGGACTCAACGAGATTGGTGAAACTATCATGTTATTTCTAACACCTGAGCTCTGTGCTTTTATGAATAGACTCTTTAGATGTTGCCATCTAATCGATTGGTTCCTCAACTCCTATAACCAAAATGCTTCCATCCACTTAGATTGGTTAGTGCCATCCTTAATAAGCATAAATTTCTAGGCTCGGAGTTTAACAATGCAACTAAAATGTTTCTCCCATACCCCCAAACTTAAATCTAACATTGTCCTCAATGTTCTAAAGATAAAATTAAAGCATGAACAAGGAGAAACATTTACCATTTGAAGTAAAAGAGTTAAGGAAAGATATTACCGTGTCGCATGAATATTGGGTTACCTCCCAAGAAGTGCTAAGTTTAACGTCTTCAGCCAGACTAAGAAAGGATTAGTCACCTCATAAAATCATAAAGTAATAGCCAAAATTTCTGTGGGTCATCAAAACCAAATAGAGCTATCACAAGTAAAAGGAATCTGCAACATGCCAAGAAAATTAATAAATGAAGCACACCCTTGTCTAGTTTCTGTTTAAGACAACTACATCTAGCCGTGGTTCAAAGTTCGTGTTCTATAATGGGTCCAAATAAAACATTTTCATGTGCTGGAATTCCTCAAAGCTAAGATCCGGTGCAGGTTGTAAAGTCTGGAAAACTCAAATAAGAACTTAGAAGCACATAATAATAACCTGAATAATTGCGGATCCTTAAAGTCAATCGGTTTGACTCACACAATTGACCACGATGGCGGCGGTCAATCATAATAAAATGTGTCGATACTAATTTCCTAAAGTACTTAGGTTTAGTCTCAAAACTAAATAATTGACACATCTGAAACTTATATGTTCCAACTGGTTGGAAAATATTTGGTGGGAAAACAAAATCAATCTGGGTATCATAGCCTGAATAAACCACATCAACCAGAGGATGGGTTTCTAATAACTGAACTTCCCTATGGACATCACTAGGTTCAGGAAAACGTGTATGAAGATAATCTTTTAAAATGGTTGAGGCACATATGTCAAGTCCCAAGTGAGGGACCTTTCTAAGAGTTAAGGCACATGGAGAATGATAATCACCCCCAAACTTAGAGTTTTCAGTGTCTCTAGAAAGACTAGTCACAACTTCCCTAATTTCAAGGTCATCGATTCCCGAAAATGGTCAATTGATTCTTCTAAGTCAGGTTCATCCTCACTCATTTCTACGAGTTCATTTTCTTTTTCTAAGACTAATGTTTCTAAATCGCTAGACTCTAAAACAATATTCTCAGAAGAAACTCGCTCCTCTAAACCATCATCGTCTTCGTAATCATAAGGAAATACTACCTCGTCTAAAACGGTGGTATCTCTAGTCAAATCCTCGTCCTTTTGTATAGGTGAATAATTATTAAAATTATTTGGATTTGAACTAGAAACATTATCATTATAAAGCTCAATTGGAGTAGCAAATTCCTGATCACTATGCCTAAATATTTCAGATTCTTCATCAACACTATCCTCATCATAATCATCGTTATAATAACATGAAAATGGTTGAACCTCATCTAAAGTAGTGTTACCAATTCTAACCTCGTCATCTTGATTATGCAAATAACTATCCTCATTTTCAAAGGTACTATTGGAAACACTATATTGGAAATTAAGACTATCTTGAGCGATTCTTTCCGGGCCTCTAACAACATTTTTAAAGTCGATTCACATGACTTCCTGATTTTATCTAGGAAAGAAGGTTCACACGTTGCATTGCTTTCGTCCATAACTAAGTTATTCGTTCTGCTAACTTACGTGTCGCCTCAGCTAACTTACGTGTTGACTCTAGTAGAGAGGAATTTTGCAAATACGACCCAGTTGGCATGTGGATAGTAATTAGGCTCATCATGGTATGAGCCATAACCTTGAAAAGGTTGATGTTCCCAACCACTATTCACACTATGGTCAAAGTAGTAACGTCCATTTTGAAACTCAGTCGGATATTCGTTGTATTGGCTATTATTATACCAGTTCGACATTCTATTCGCAGGGGTGTTAGTTGTCACACAAAATATAACCCACTAACAGGGGATTCGTGGGTGGATAGAGTATTACCTCCCTGCAGACGGGCGATGAACCGTTGAAGTCAACTCAGGCCACCGACTCCGATGTCAGTGTACGAACCCGAGGGGCCGAGACAGTATCGTAACTGTCGTCTTTCCCTGCAACAGTTTATATTTAATTTTTAACCCTTCCTTAGGGTTTTAAAAATAATGTCCAAGTCCAAAAAGTGTCCAAAAAGGAAAAGAAAAATTACAAAAATACAACCCTATTTACAATTTCTAAAAATAAACAGAAATAAAGTCTAACTAAAATAAATATATACAAAATCTACTTCACTCCTTGGACTCCTCTTTTCTTTCCTTCTTTTGCGATGCTTTCCTTTTATAGCACTTTTTCTTTCCTCGTAGCTTCGCTCCAAATCTGAAAAGAATCAAAAGAATACCAAAGGCGTAAAAAAGAACAAAAAATAAAAATAAACCTAAAACAAATCTAAATACAAGTCCGCGTCAGCGGCGCCAAAAATTGATGTGGTTTTGAAAGTTGTTGTAAAGTGGTAAGAAAGTTCGTTCAACTCAGACTTGTAAAGGTTTGATTTAAGAATTAAAAATATAAAACACTAAAAATAAAGAAAATATGTACACAAGTTTGTCACGATATCGAGAGATACTAGGACTTCGGATTCCACCATTAATCACATTCAATTGGTTCATATAATGACTCATAACAATTATAGCTCTTTTGTTGACTCTTTTCTTTGCCGAAAGTAGTTTTTATAAAGAATTAGATGTAAATCATAAGCATAGCGCATCAAGAGTTCTTAGACTAAGCATACGCTATCAGAAAAAATCACAACTAATCAAGAAAAATCATAAATCAATTAAATCAATGCAAAAGTCATAGAGAATCAAATATAGTTACCAAACAATTGTGAAATAAGGCTTCCTCCGTCATCCCAGTAATGGGATTTAGCTCCTCATGTTATTCACGTGCTCAAAATAGGTGTTCATAGCTCAAAAGGGTGAAAAACAAGAGAAAACTAATGACTCAGACAGTTCGCAACGTTGTATAAGCGTTACAAACAGTACATTACAAAGTACATTACAAAAACGGTATATGAATACCGCCAGTAAAATATAAGTCTCGCTAGATTTAAGACTGCCTCTGTGTCGTAATATTGCAGCGTTTTTATGCGACTGTTATGGTTCGTCTAATGTTCTTGGTGTTCTTCTTCTTCAGCAGCAGCAGAGAACTTCTCTGCAATTATATTCTTCGCCTCTGCAGCCTCTGTCCGGTCCCCCAAAGTCTCCACGTAACACAACTGAATCAAGATTTTATATTCGTACAAAGCCAAACAAACTCTCCCAAATCCCGTAACGATATTTCCGTTTCCTCCGCGATATTTCGTTTCGATAAAACTCAAACATACTTCCTTTATTTACGTGAAAAATTCCCTTACCAACCCTGTTTTGATGAAACAGGATAAAATCAATCCATTCCCGTGAAAAAGTCTGTCCAAATCTCCTCTAAATGCCAACCAGAGAATTTTGCAGGAATAAATCAGTTTCCCGCCATTTTTAAATTCAAAAGAGGAAGAAGGTGGTCTCCCCCTAACCACTGAAGGGGTGTGAATAGTAAATTGGGGTGCCCCTTAGTAATTGAGTGCCCCTTATCCAAACTGAGAGTCCGAATAGTAATTTCCTCCCACGAGCGCAAAAACCACTTTTCGAGCCAATTTCGCCGCAAAATCTTATTTCTCCAAAAACACCTACAAAAACATAAAATGCCAAAATAAATACAAAAATGGGTACTAACAATATAGAAAATCGAGATCAAAATAGACACATAAATGTGTCTATCAAAAATCACAGCAATTTTTGGCGCCGCCGACGCGGACTTGTATTTAGGTTTTAGGTTTTAGTGTTATTTCTATTTTTATTTTGTATATTTTTTTGTTCTCTTTTACGCCTTTGGTATTTTTGGATTCTTTTGATTTGGGAGCCTTACAAGGAAATAAAAGTGCTATAAAAGGAAAGCATCTTCCAAAGAAAGAAAGAAAAGAGGAATTCAAAAGTGAAGAAGAAGATTTTGTATATAGCTATTTTGTTTTATTTTTAGAAACTGTAAATAGGGTTGTATTTTTGTAATTTTTCTTTTATTTTTTGACACTTTTTGACTGGACATTATTTTTAAAACCCTAAGGAAGGGTTGAAATTAAATATAAACTGTTTGCATGGAAGGACGACAGTTACGATACTGTCTCGGCCCCTCGGGTTCGTACACTGACATAGGAATCAGTGGCATGAGTCGACTTCAACGGTTCAACGCCCGTCTGGTACGGGAGGTAAGACTCTATCCACCCATGAATCCCTCTGTCGGTGGGTTTTAATTTTGTGTGACAACTCACCTCGCAATAGAATGTCGAACCGGGTATTACAATAGCCAATACAACGAATATCCGACTAAGTTTCAAAATGGACGTTACTACTTTGACCATAATGTGAATAGTGGTTGGGAACATCAGCCTTTTGAAGGTTATGGTCCATACCATGGTGAGCCCAATTACTATCCATACTCCCACCGGTCATACGAGCAAAATTCCTCTCTACTAGAGTCCGCACGTAAGTTAGCTGAGTCGACACAAAAGTTACTTGAGTCTACACGTAGTTCAGCTGAGATGAATAACTTAGTTATGGAAGAAAGCAATGCAACGTGTGAACCTTCTTTCCTAGATAAAATCAGGATGTCCTGTGAGTCGACTCAGAAAATGTTGTTAGAGGCCCAGGAAAGAACTGCTCAAGATAGTCTTAATTTCCAATATAGTGTTTCCAATAGTACCTTTGAAAATGAAGATAGTTATTCACATAATCAAGATGACGAGGTTAGAATTGGTAACACTACTTGTTTAGATGAGGTTCAACCATTTTCATGTTATTATAATGATGATTATGATGAGGATAGTGTTGATGAAGAATTTGAAATAAGTAAGCATAGTGATCAGGAATTTGTTACTCCAATTGAGCTTAATAATGATAATGTTTCTAGTTCAAATCCAAATAATTTTAATAATTATTCACCTATTCAAAAGGACGAGGATTTGACTAGAGATACCCCCGTTTTAGACGATGTAGTATTTCCTTATGATTACGAAGCTAATAATGGTTTAGAGGAACGAGTTTCTTCTGAGAATATTGTTTTAGAGTCTAGCGATTTAGAAACATTAGTCTTAGACAAAGAAAATGAACTCGTAGAGATGAGTGAGGATGAACCTGACTTAGAAGAATCAATTGACCATTTTCAGGAATCAGATGACCTTGAAATTAGGGAAGTTGTGACTAGTCTTTCTAGAGACACTGAAAACTCTAAGTTTGGGGGTGATTATCATTCTCCATGTGCTTTAACTCTTAGAAAGGTCGCTCACTTGGGACCTGACATATGTGCCTCAACCATTTTAAAAGATTATCTTCATACACGTTTTCCTGAACCTAGTGCTGTCCATAAGGAAGTTCAGTTGTCAGAAACCCATCCTCTGGTTGATGTGGTTTACCCAGGCTATGATACCCAGATTGACTTTGTTTTCCCACCAAATATTTTTCAACCAAATGTGGGAACGTATGAGTTTTGAGGATGTGTCAATTATTTAGTTTTGAGACTAAACCTAAGTACTTTAGGAAATTAGTATCGACACATTTTATTATGATTGACCGCCCAGTTTCATCGTGGTCAATTGTGTGAGTCAAAACTGTTTGACTTTAAGGATCCGCAATTATTCAAAGTTATTATTATGTGCTTCTAAGTTTTTATTTGAGTTTTCGAGACTCTAATACCTGAATCGGATCTTAGCTTTGAGGAATTCCAACACATGAAAATATTTTATTTGGACCCATTTATAGAACTGTTTGAGCTGAACCACAACTAGATGTAGTTTTCTTAAACAGGAAACTAGACAAGGGTGTGCTTTATTTGTTAATTTTCTTGGCATGTTGCAGATTCCTTTTATTTGTGATAGCTCTATTTGGTTTTGATGACCCATTGAAATTTCAGCTATTACTTTATGATTTTATGAGGTGACTAATCCTTTCTTAGTCAGTCAAGACTTTAAACTTAGCACTTCTTGGGAGGTAACCCAATATTCATGCGACAATGGTAATATCTTTCCTTAACTCTTTTACTTCAAATGGTAACAGTTTGTCCTTGTTCATGCTTTTAATTTTATCTTTGAACATTGAGGACAATGTTAGATTTAAGTTTGGGGTATAGGGAGAAACTTTTTAGTTGCATTATTAAACTCCAAAGCCTAGAAATTTTATGCTTATTAAGGATGGCACTAACCAATCTAAGTGGATGGAAGCATTTTGGTTGTAGGAGTTGAGGAACCAATCGATTAGATGGAAACATCTAAAGAGTCTATTCATAAAAGCACAGAGCTCAGTGTTAAAATTAAAGAAAAAACTTGGTAGTTTCGCCATATCTCGTTGAATCCTTTTCACTTCTATTTTTATTTTGTTTTCTTTAAAATATGTTTCTCTAAGTGATTAGGTGGGGCTCACGATTCAAGTTGTTACCACTGCTAGAGTGAAATAGAGTGATTGAGATACCTAAAAAAAAAAAAAAAAAAAGCAAAAAGTTGAAGGAAAAAAAAAAAATTGAGACAGGATCATTAGACCAACCGGAATAAATTCAATGAAGTTGCCACCGGGTACCCTTATATATGCCGATTGTGTTGACCTAGAGTTAGGATTATCGACCCTTTGGTTCCCTTGTATATGCCAGTTGATATTAGTCAGACTAGTATCTCAGTCCATTAGGATAGGAGGCCTTGAGACAGAGATATAGGAAACACCATTCACTTAGTAAACATCAAAACCATCTATGTTTATCTTTTATATCCATCTTCTTGATCTATCCATGTGATTAGTTTTGACTCCGGGGTATTGATGTCCATAGTGCGACTATCTGAGTAGAGCTACGTGACTTATATATGAATTTTAGTATGCTTGAGTGCAAACTCGTGTACAAAGCAATTGAATTTCGCATCGGGGTACTTCCTCCCCGTAGTCAATAAGTATGCCAACCAAGGAGATTCTTTAGTGCCTTCCAAGGTTCTGCGTAGATAGCTAGGGGTCTGAGTGTAAAGGTTTTGTGGGTATACCTCTGGTAAACCCTCCCGAGACTATAACTCGGCCACTAGGGCCACCTAGGGGTTTAAAGGCTTATTGCATACGCTAAATGCAATCGACGATACTCATGACAATGAGTTAGGATTTTATTTTTAGATTTGATTTGCTTGGGACTAGCAAATAATAAGTTTGGGGGTATTTGATAGACGCATTTATGTGTCTATTTTGATCTCGATTTTCTATTTTCTTAGTACCCATTTTTGTACTTATTTTGGTATTTTATCTCTTTGTAGATATTTTGGAGAAATAAACTCATGCGGACAAATTGGCTAGAAAAGTGTTATTTGGACCTCCGGAGAAAATTGCTAAAGGCACCCAGGAGGAGTTGATAAAGACGCCCCATGAAAATTACTATTTACGCCCCAAGAATTTACTATTTGCACCCTAGTTGCTAAAGGGAGACCAGCCACGGATAAGGGAGGTCATCTTCCCAAATTCAAATTAAGTTTTGGCGGGAAATCATGTACAGTCAGTGGCATATTTGGATTTGAGTTTTGGAGCTGTTGTGGAGAGATTCAATCACCGAGTTGGATTTCTTTAGGCCTGTTGATGCTAAACAGGTCCAGTATAAGCCATTACTTCGACTAAATTTGGCCAGGATATCGATTGAAGCAAAGCAGAGAGAGGTGAATACTCTAGGGTTTATATGATGATTCCGGACGAGTTTTATTGATTGGTTCGTGGATTCACATTTGGATGAACTTGTTAGCCTTAATGAGTTAATATGGGCATTTGGTTTGAGTAAATATGCCCAAATTGTCGATTTGAAGTATACAGGGTAGGAAATATTGTTAAGATTCCGTTAGCTTTTATTTTTGGAAGCGACGTACAATGAGAGGATATCTTCCCCAATTTGGCTCTATCCGGTTTAGGAAGGAGTTTTATATCTAGAGAAGACGTGCGAAGATAAAAGGAAAGAAGAAATCGTTTATTTACGTCGAAGAAGAAAAAAAAATTCTTAGGAAGAGATTTCTCGAGATATTATGTGGGTTCCAGGAAGTATATATAGGTTATTTGCATACAGAAGGAGTCGAGACTTTGGGGTACCAATAGGCATAGAAGAGGAGAAAATCAAGTTGCAGGAATTATTTCTTCTATGGTGTAGAGGAAGAAGAACACGAAGAACATTAGACAGCTCTTTGAAAGCAGTCTTATATTCTACAACATTTTTTTATATATCGTATTCAAACAAAGACAAAAGAAGTATCGTTTAAAAGGCGAGTCTTATTTCTTACGTAATGGTCTGTTTGTAACGCCTCTTGACGTTGCAAATTGCC
>JAJJWW010012067.1:0-19932 GCA_023531295.1 Papaver armeniacum
AGCTCAACTCCATTTCCGCAATTCAAACATTCACAAATACCACCTAAACCAATTTCGTTCGCGTAAAACGCGCCTAAAAGCGCGACTCGTAGCCTATATGGTCCTACTGCCGACTCTTGCATCCGACTCGCACCCTTCACGATTCACTCGAATCATTGTGATTCCCACTTACGGTTCCAAAACTGCCAATGGAACTAGGCTCACCTGCACCAGCCTGTGGCCTGCTGCCACCTGCCTCTACAAGCTTCCACTCTCCATTTGCGCGCCATTCGTAGCTCAAACCACCGGGACATACCATCAATCTGCAATTCGGCCTTGGTGCCCGTGCACCGCAACCCCGTCCACAACAATGGGACCGCACCCGAATCGCACCATCACCTTTCATTCGAGTCTCGCCGACAACAACTCAATGGCGCTAGCCGCCTATATGCTCAACTGTGCTGCACCCACATGGTACTCTTCCCACTAAAACACCGTATCTTCCGCAATTACTCCGTTTTTTTTCACACAAATGCATCATGCCTCCAACACCAACAACAATCCGGCTAACTCATTGCCGTAACTATCAACCCCGTAATCTTAGCTCGCACTAGTTCCCTTCGCACCACCGGACAATGGCAACACCATGCTCGAGGCCATCTCATTGTTCCATCGTCACCGTCGCCGCCGAGAAATCCTAACCGGCGGACCATCAATCCTCACCGCCATCGAACCATCTTCATTCCACATGTTAGGTCTATATCTCTCCACCGCCATAGCCAAACTCCGAGCTCCAACTCTTCTTTTTCCCCGTTTCAACCTCTCTTCGAATTGCTCGACTCCTTCCAGCAAGCATAAATT
The DNA here is from genome assembly GCA_023531295.1 of Papaver armeniacum. Taxonomy (NCBI): domain Eukaryota; kingdom Viridiplantae; phylum Streptophyta; class Magnoliopsida; order Ranunculales; family Papaveraceae; genus Papaver; species Papaver armeniacum. Next base: position 841 of record JAJJWW010012067.1, read on the forward strand.
CTCCATCAATGCAAAACAGCCCACTCAACTACGTAACTTCCTTCTCCATCAGCAACTATGACCATGCATCAGTAACCCACCCATCGGCAGAGCAAAGAATCACACAATGGAAGCCGCAAATCTCACATCGTCCCATAACACCATTGTCGCCATCTTGCAATCGCAATGAGTCACAAACACACACTAAGACAATCAGCTTCACACACCACCTCTTGAAGGCAACTCGCATAAAAACAATTCCCGCCGCAATGCTCAGCCGTATCTCCTCGCCATCATTCCCCGGCCAAGAATCTTTTAGCTCTTCGTTCCAGCCTGGGGAATGGCCACAAAGATCAATTCTAAAAATCATTCTCCTTGCCTCCAGCCCATGACTGCAGAATTGCAACTATGCCTCCAACTCCAGCCGCTACTCCATACACAACATGTCAACAATCGCCACCTGCAATTTACTGCATCACCCGAGACTGCAACCATTTGCAATCCACCAACACCATCACACCGTGTACAAGCCTGGCACGCAGTGAACCCTTTTCAGCCTGAGTATCACTCCCCCATAACTCAGCCAACTTCTTGGAACAAAGGCACAAGCACACATCAGTAATTTTTTCAACTTGGTCACTACACATATCCTCAACTATGGCTTGCAAACTACACACAATTAAGGGAGGACTCAGCTGTGACCTAAACCTGAAGTTACAATGATCACTCAAAGAATTTTTGCAAAACACTGTATGCCGAAACCGTGATACACATCGCACTTCATGTTCATTTTGGGAATCATTCCATTTTCCTTCCTTCTACAAACATTTTCACATTCAACACAAGACCCATTCATTTATAATCATTCATCATCTCTCGAACCTTTCTTTATTCGGCTGCACACAATACAATGGTAAAACTCCAACTTCTTCTCTATCTTTCCTGACTAAATCTCTCATACATTGCTGCAAACTCGAACCCAGCGAGAACCCAACTTCCCTCGCAATATGAGAACGCCTCGCACTAAAACTCTTTCTTACTCTCCGTTCATTATCCTGCTCTAAGAAACGAACTGTGCAAAATTCTGCAGGGAATAACAAGAATCGATATGTGAACTACACTTGACCAATTTGGAGTTTTAGTAAAGGAGAGGTGGCTGCCCTAACGAAACAAGCCCGTTCGCTTAGTGATCTCTTTTGCTACCAATTACCCCTTATCCTTAGCTACGCCCTCAATAGCACTTCCCTTTTAACAAAACGATACTCTCTTAATATGTGGTCATTTCCATTAGTATTAGCGGACGAGCCCGACGGAGCCGTCCCAGTATCTTCTTGTGTGATGAAATTGCATTGCCGGTTCCTTTCCAAGGGGCGTTCGTGGACAATACGAGTTTCTTCATCTCATGAAAGCATGCTCTTTGAAGTGCTTGGCAGCCAGGAGTCATGAAAGCATTCCCTTGTTTGCTCCTCTCGTATGTTGATGTCGCTTCCGGTGATAACTTCTCTCCGCTAATGTCTTGAGGAAAGTGAAAGTACTTCCTTTTTAGGGTTGTAGCCATGTCTTGCTTAGTCTTGGTAAGAACTTCCGCCTCTCCATTAAATATGCGGTATGGTGGTAGGGATGGTTTCCTGGCTCCTTCTCAAAGATCCCGACTCTGACGAAAGAGTCGTAGCAGCCTCGGTGGCGACTCGGAGGCATCACGCCCCGAAGGACGTTAGGGAAAGGCGTGAGCAGCTCGCTTTGGTGACAGGAGGTGTCACACCCGGGCTAGAAGGCAGAAAGTGGCACTGGCCGTATTTGTGGGCATGGACGTGGTGCTGTAAGAGTGTTGGTAGTACCTAATGCTTATGTGCTGGTGATGACATTAGCAATATCAGCACACTCGGAGGAGGACACCGTAAGCATCGTCATAATAGCATTAGGGTTAGTTGCGATCCGCACCTAAGATTTACCATCTGAAATTGAGAATGAAAGTCGAGAAATCGATTTTGCAACCGAGAGATCAACCTCCCATTGTGGTCGCCAATTTGTGTAGTATAAAACCGACTAAGAAAAGAGGCAAAGGTGGGTAGGTTGATGAGAAACGAGTCTAGACCCTAAACAAATTACTGCACATGGGTATTTTAGATTCGAGAGATCAATCTGTACAATTCTGGCCTAAACCAAGAAATGGTCATTCCAATCTTGCTTCGGTCACAAAATGAAGGAGAAAGGTTGATCTTAGGGAGGGAAGCGAAGAAAGTGTTGAGATCAGAGAAACATGACTTCGAAGTATGTAGTTGTTTATGACTTATATCGTAACGTGGAACTTGCTTGTAAAATAAAAGTTATGTGTTCTCTCGTATTTCTCGAGTACTTGCATTGATTGTTGATCGAAATAGATTGAAAATCATATTTATATCAAGTCATAGTCGAACACCTGATCTCGTTATGAAGTGGAAGTAGTTGAGTGGTGAAGAGGTGGAGATCGTGTAAAATGGTGAGAACCATGTCCCTATTGTGAAGGGAAGACTAGCTCGGCTTTACATCCACTACTCCCTGCTTTGTCAACTGTCCACTTTCCTGACACCTTGTCATAATGGGCGTGTTGCACGCCACATCGATGTAAACCGCTAGACCAATACTCCGATGTACATACCCCTAGTTTGTGACATGTTTGATGTCTCGAGTATTTTGGTAGAAATACTACAGTCGTGACTCGCATAAGTAAAATATATATGATACGAAGCAGGTTACACCACAACCAATGTGTAAAAGTGGAGCAAGTCCCGTATGGTATTTACTCGAATGGACCCACCACTATGACATGTGGAGAAGTGGTCATGAATATATTATTATTCCAAACCGTAATCATATATCATGGGGTCTTGTTTGCAAGACCTAAATATTTCGACCAATCACTGCGCAAGCTAGGCAGCGGAGTGGTCATGATGTGACAAGTCAAGTCATGATGAATGAGGACTTTGCCGTGAGTTAGTACTCAAGAATAGCACATGGTGCTTTTAGGTTAAATAATTAAATAATTAAATTATCTATGAAATCAATATTCCTAAATATCATTTGTAAACGATGCATGGAAAGTATCGTTTTCAATCAGCTACCAAACATATATCGATGTGTATAAAGCATCGTTAGTATAGAGCCTGCATTGGTTGAGTCGGTGGATTTCACGGTCTTGAAAGATGCGGTATCGTTCGATCAGCCATTTGAGGTTGTACATGCAAGTTTGTGGAACGACGTGATCGGTCCCATCTAGGAGAGGGATGACCGGCTAGTACCAATCGGCACCTCATTGGTTGGCCTCGAATCACATCCAAGTCGGTCAAAAATCAGCCTAGCCAAGTTGGATGGTTGAGATGATTTGCAGTAGTGCCTTTTATTATCGTTTAACCTAATTAAGACCCTTATGGGCAGCGTGACTAGCCTACTTTGGGCGATGATTCGAGAACAAGCGAGCGAGTGTTAGGAGCGACTCGATTGGTCGAAATGGTAGAGGGCCCGTAGGTAGCCGTCATGGAGCTTTCTCGGTCATGTTACGGAGAGAGCCATGCTTTAGAATTGACCGCCAAGTCGTGGTCGTGATCATTATGCGGCCCGACGGACGGCTAGATTTTATTCTTTATAAAAGAAGCAGACTTCGACTAGCCTACTTTGTGCCAACGATTTGGAGGAAGCAGGTAGGCTAGGAACGATATGATTGGTCGAGGCAATAGGTGGGTGGCCGTTCGTCATAACGGCATCGTATTTTCCAAGCTTGTATGGGTTTAGGTTAATTAATGGAGATGGCAAAGTCGTATGGTCGTGATCAATTTGCTACTGACTTAGGCAGACAAGATTTATTTTTTAAAGAAATTAAACGCATCGACCAGCCTACTTCCATCTTTAATTAAAAGCGGAGCTTGTAGATTTGAAGCAATGTGATTGGCCGGTGGGAAAGATGGGCCCGCTGAAGTCAACATGGAGAAGTGTCGGTCGCTTATGGAGAGCGCTAGCTAGGGTTAACGGACGCCAAGTGGCACAGGCCGTGCCCCTTTTGTTGTCGACCCGATCGAGTCGTGGTTTCCGTTGTTCCTATTTTTCAACTCCTTTGGTAGGGTTTTATTCCTACTAGCTCTATGATGAGCCAATTTCCTAACTTTCTTAGCTTTAGTCTGGACCAATAAATATTGAGATATCGTGCTTGCTCCATTTTAGAGCAAAAAATCTAATTTTTGTAAGTCGACACAAAATTAGGTTAAAAAATCGAATTTTGTGAATTGACACAAAATTAACAATTTTGGTGAATTTTGCACATTGATACAAAAATTAATAATTTTTACTCTTGCGAGTAGCGCACTCTGGTCTCACCGTGCGCAGCTTATGCTAGCTTCGATTAAGTACCCTCATGCATATCTTAAATCTGACACTTCGGGAAATTCATGCTACTCAGCTAAGAGTGAATCATTAATCGTCATGTCATGTCAGCACTAAGAGTTCAACTAGGAACACAGCATAAAATAGATACTCACCAGACTTTGCATTAGTGAATAATGCGAATAAGAGCTCAATAAAATTTACAGAATACTTGGGATTTTTACAACATGCACCAGTATTATTCTCATAAATTTTGTATATGGAGATACTGAATTACTCATGACATATGTAAGCAGTAGGGGCATATGCACTCATCGACTTTTTAAATGGCTCTACTTCTTTACCGAACGAAGGCACATAAATATAAGGTTTTACTAGCTTTAGCCCCGAACTAAAAGAACGCGTAATTTGGGTCGGATATAAAAGGAACTGGGGGATATTGATTATTTCCTCCCAACCCATGGTGTCTCGCATAAGTGACATTAAGGGTATGACTATGCTAAAATACCCTTCCCTCAGTATATATATTAGAAAAACTTAAAATCAAAAACAAAATCGTAGTCCCCCGTTTCATCTGTCTCACTCTGCGGTATTCACTTTCAAGCTGTGTGAGTCTTGAAACCCTAGCTATTCCCATGCCCTTTCAAATTCTGAACTCTCCTCACTCTCTTTCAAATCTCTTCTCCTTCTCTCGCCGGCTCCTCACTTTGGAAACAATTTTTTTTTTCTTTTAATTCTAAGTGATTGAAGACTCATGCCGCAAGTGATGAAGACCATGCCTGGACCGATGAAGACCATGCCTGGAAACTGGTGGCTGAGATGCTTGGTAACTAACATTCAATGTCGAATCTAAGTACCTGGGCATGCTCAATAGAAATCTATCAATGCCGGTAGTCAAGTGAAAAAATTGAAGTTTCCGATACTTTTCATCATGTGCCAAGATAGAAATTTAAGAAACATACTATGCCGGAACCGCATGGCTCTGATGATGCTCGAGAATTAACTACTTGTGCTCTAAGTGGACTGATTAAAACCAAAAACTCAAAACGGAATATTTTTTACATCGCCGAAGTGATGAAGACCATGCCGGAATTGGTGAAGAACCATGCCGTAAAATGGTGCCTACGCATGGTCGATAGAAATCCATCAATGCCTAGAGTCAGTGAAAAAATTAAGTTTCCCGATACTTTTCATCATGTTCGCAGCATAGAAATTAACCAACACCATGCCTAGAAATAGTTCCGTGATGCTCGAAAATCGACTAATTGTGCCGAAGCAGACTGATCAAAACTGAAAATAGGTTTCAAGATCAATTATGAGAATTAGATCCACCGAAGCTACCCCCCGATACGCAACAATATATGAAAATTTCAAGAAATGCCTCGCATGGTTGTTTGGTTGAATACAATGCCGGTCACCGAGCTATTTCAAACTGGCAACAATGGTGGATTCAAGGGAAAAAATCAAATTTTCAACCTCTACAGGAAGAATTCTCTTTCACAATCATCCTCCACTTCTCACCAAAAAAAGTTCCCTCAAATTTTTTTCCATCTTTCTACTTCTCATCTCATTCACCCAAATACAAATACACACTAATCATTTAACAAATACTTAAGATTTTTACTAATTATTATTAACCACTAAACTGATTAGAGGGGTAGATTAGATTTAAAAAAATAATTAGATAAGGGTGACTCAACTGATATCCTGATCCAGCTTTTGTCCTTTTCTTATATCCCCAATTCCTTTTATATCCCCCAATTTCGCGTTCAACTAAAAACCACCATCAACACTTGTAATCCACCAAAATTTTATATTTCTTAACACTTTTTTTTTACATATAACATCAATAATATCATTCAATAACCGGAACAAGACTATCAGTGATGTTGTAATTCATGCTGTTAAACAATATATTTCTTTCTAATCTAAAGAGATATTTTTACATCTTACAACAAAGTTTAAAATAATTTGTAAAATATGAAGATCGATCTCTATAACAACAAACATGGTAATAGATTTTTAGTGGGATTTAAAAAAGAAAGGTTGTGATAGATGAAGTAAGGATGATGAAAAAAGGTGGTGAAGTGTATGGAAGGATATTACTAACAAATTAAGTACAACTTTTTTTCTTTTTTTCTTGATATTATTTCAAGCAATTTTCCAGGAGTTTAGCATTATCCTATCAAAATCGAATCACCAATAGCATATATTATATATCACGATGAGCCTTAAACCACATAATTTTTACGAGTATGAACACAAAGAATGACGAAGATGAACACAAAAAAATACAAGTTCACTGGTATAAACATTTCATAGCTAGTGGTATATCTATTTATATGTAAGTATGAAAAAGACATGCCAAAAGTCAACAATGTATCTATATTAATATGTTATTATTAACACAGCTTTGTGTTAAACATGCATACATCATGTCTCAAGATTTTAAATTTCTTTTTCACATATTATTACATGAAATAAATATTCATAGATAGACAAAGTGGAATATTTTTTGAACAATATATAGTAATATCTAAAAATTTATACAAATATTTCTCTGTGCAAGTGCAACTAGGGCGCACAAAACCGACCAACCCGCCAACCCACACCCAACCCAACCCAACGCTTCCCTCGCCTCCATTCTTACTTTTCGCTTTCTTCTTCACTCTCCTTCTTCAAAAACCGTCACTTCACATTTCAAGACTTTTAGTCTTCCGATTCAAATCAAAGTACCAACGCAACAAGTTACACAAGAACAAAGTAAACACTAATTCAAAGTCTGTAATTAAGATGCTGACATTCATATAGTTACACTTAGGTTTTTTTGGAATCTTGCATGAGTTTATGCTAAGATTATTTGATACTTTGATTATAATTTCATCTCCCGAATCAATTAGGTCCGATGAATTTCTTGCTTTTGATTTCAACAATTTCAGTACCATGGCAATTTCGCACTATTTTCGGCTATGATAAAGCTATGCCACAACAAGGAACGACGAGACCCTAAATATATGGTATACCAAATGCTACGATTTAGCCTAGTTAAGATTTAGATCTACATTAATCAAACACCTTTGGGAATATCAAAATATATCACGGGGATTCTTCACTAGGTATTGGTCTCGTGGTTCACATGAATACGCAGGTGGCAACACCCCATGTGAAAAGTTAAAGTAGTGTGGCAAATAAGGTGCTGAGAGATAGCAATTTATAACATAAAGGGGTCTCTAGAAACTTCCTAAATTATCTAACACTAACCCATTATCTCCATCTCTCCATAACCGCACTCCACTACTTACTTGTGATTGGCTACTGTATCTTAAACTACTATAAATAGGTGGGTTAACCTATTCAAAATAGAACAAGCTTTCTGGAAAGAGGGGGTCTAAACAACCACCCAATATTTCGCTTAGCAATCTATAATGACTAACTCCAATATACTTTCAAGAGTTTCAACTAGGTGATGGACTCAATCTTAAGAAAAGTATATCAAAGAGTTATATCTCTATTTTTCAATTGTAATCAGCAAATCAAACAAATAGAAATTTGTGAGCCTAATTAAATATAAGAAATAACTCTGGACAGTATCAAAACCAATATCCAAGTGTCAAATCATTTAATCACAACCAAAAAGTGTTGGATTCACAATTGATTGAATTTAAGATAACCTGTGATATTTCAATTATATGTAAAAATATAATGGGGGAAAAGAAACAAACACAAACAACGGTTTGTTAACGAGGAAACTAAAATGCGGAAAACCCGGACCTAGTCCGATTCAACACCACACTGTATTAAGCCCTTCTGACACTAGCCTACTCCAAGTTAACTTGGACTGAATGTAGTTGGAATGTCAAGGTTGAGCCTCAATAACCAATCTCACAACTAAGATCTACGACCCAAAGTCGAAGACTTGATAAACCAATTTGTCTCACACAGAAAAGTCTATTGTATAGATAAATTTGTCTCCCATAGATATACCTATGATGTTTTGTTAGTCTTTTGATAAATCAAGGTAAACATGAACCAATTGATATATTTGACTTATATTCCCGAAGAAAAGCCTAGAAATATCATTCACCTCACAATAATCTTAATCGTATGGTAGTGAAACAAGATATTGTGGAATCATAAATGATGAGGCAAGATGTTTGTGACTTCTTTTTTATCTTGCCTATCGGAGATTAAATCTCGAGCCAATCTTAGAAAAGATAATACTCAATCACAAAGAAAACAACAAGATCAAATATACGCAACTATAGAAAAATTGTGTTATACAAGTAGCCCTCAATCATTGTTATACATTGTCATAGTATTATTACACAACATCAAAAGTCAATAGTATCACAACTTTGTCAACAATACTATGGCGATATGTATCGATCCCCCTTAGTCAATACTTCATCTCACATGAAAACTACTCCCCCTTACATAATGATCCCGAAAACCATATGTATTTATAGTGTGAACTACACATTAATTCTCCCCTTTTTTGTCAATATAAATTGGCAAAGTCGAAAAACTAGTGGGATCCTTATAAAATTCTCATGGAGATACTTCATGACTAAAAAGAACATGTCAATTTTTTTTAGATGGAATCATATAGATGAAACTAAATGCATTCATCAAGGATTTTAAAAAGATACAAGAAAACTCCTACAATATTCCACAACCGCACTCCCACAAATATTTGGCAATTACACACAAGTTCAATTAAGAACTCTCCTATAAAATGTCATTCCCGAAAGAACAACAAGCGACCTTACTTTTGCATGAAAGAATGATTTCTTTGGACATTAACAAATCACATGAAACATGAATTTGTATCCAAAATACTCAATTAAATTAAATACAAGAGAACCCATGATTAATTTAATTGGAAATGCATAAGAGAACTTGAAGCCGCACAGTACTTACACAAAGATGTGGATCAAGGAAAGACCAATACTGCGGAATATTCAAAGATTCATTCTAATTTTCATCAATACTTGCATAAAGACATGTAATAGACTTAATCTTTGTAAACAAAAGTTCATCCTATCTTCATCAATATTTGCATAATGACATAATATGATTAACTTTTGTTGTCAAAAGTTCATTCTATCTTTTATAAATATTTGCATAAAGACATATGATAGACTTAACTTTTGAGCATATATGGGACAATCATAGTTCACGGACGCAAACACACATATCCCATAACAAGTTGAAGTTGCAATATATAAAACCATAAAGATTAATATTGCAAAATCATCTTCCAAATAAACTTTAGAATTTAAATAAATAATTCTAAAACATTGCAAGATGAAAATTGTTGGCAATAGCTATGTACTTACAATAATGGCTATTCCAAACCTTAGTTATCCTTCTTAAAATACAAGAATAAATTCTCATAAGAAGTTTCCTAGACATTAAGAAATGAGTCAATTCCAACAAACCTTCTAGAATGATGTCGAACCAGGGCCCTCTGAATTCTGAGAGTCCTCAAAACAATAGCCTTTATTTGTTGAATCTCCTTTCTTGTTTCAATCAACTCTTCAAGAACACTGAAAACTTCCTCAAGATTCGAAGGAACAACTCTTGGTTTCCTCACATTCCTTCTTTTTCTTTCAAAGTTGATGGAATTTGATATTTATCTTTTTTATTCATGATTGATGGCTTAAAAATCATATTAACATCTTTTCCATCGAGAAGACATAATGCTTGGATTATCCATACAAGTATGAGATTGTGAGAGGAATTCACAAATCAAACTCAACAAGCATTCTTGTGATAAAAGAGTTTTTCTAGAGAAGGAAAAATGAATGTAGGGTTCATAACCTTTATACGGATAAAATAATTCACGTGACGCACAACTCACAACCCTAAAGAAATGCGGAATTGTCGATATTAACCCTCTTTTTATTGATCCAATAAGAGAAATCCCTAAATATCAATAAGATATGAAAAGATGGAAGAATTCAAACTTGAGAAAGAAAAACAATACGGAAAAACAAAATCTTTTCTCTTTTCCTAAAGCCTGAAGAGTGCACACTCTTTTCTCTTTTAAACCAGACACATGAGACAAGATGCACCAACAACACAATTAAGTTGTGCTGGGGTGAACAATGATATGTCCACCGTAACCTTCTTGAACGAAATTCTTATAACCATGTTTGACAACCTTCATTTGACCAGTATTCTTTTCTCTAGTGGTCTAATTTTTTCTTTGGAAATTAGCTTCTTCGGAGAAGAGATAAGTTTACATACCTCAGACGACTTCTGAACAAATTTGAGCTTGTTTGCTAATTGATTTGCTCTTTGTTGAAGTTTATTGACATATCTCACTAGTGGAAAATGGAAGTTAAACCACTGCCAGTACAAGATGTATTATCGTTAAAAACGACTATGTCCATCAACTCTAATATATGAGTGGTTTTTTCCAAAACGATCGTGTCTCACACACGTTGAAATCTTTAAAAAAACGACTTCATTTCACAGTGTAACCATTAACTCTGATAGACACAGTGGTTTAGTTTGATTATATTTCACAAAAAAAAAGGATCCGATTCAGCTAAATCTAAACCTGATTCAGCGGAATCTTAACCTGGGTCAGATCTATATTGGATTAACAATGAGTCCAGAACTGAATTTTACAAAATTGAATTGATAATGACTTCAAACTGAATTTGTATGAAAATGAGTTCTCAATTACAACTTTTACAATCTTCCAAATCTGAAAATTTCAACACTAAGCAAAAAGAAAGTTCAACCTGTAGATATTCATTTGACAAACTTAACAAACCAACTTCAGAATATTCCAACAAGTTAGCAGCTGCTTATTACCAACAAGACTTCACTGCCTATCAAACTTAGCTCAATTCATGTCCATTACTCTATCCTTAAGCTACAAATAAAAACCAAGAGTATATCAATTAAAACCGCAAAATGAAAAAGAGACGAGGAATAAAAACTCAAATAAGCACATGAAGAGTAGAACTGCAATACCGGATACTTGTTAAATGAGGTGTTTCTGAGTGATAATCAGTTGACATTTCACAACACATCAGTAGTTTTATCATTTAGGAATATCTGCACCAATGAGTTCACCTACAAAGAAGAGAACTTATATTAGTAATCGACCAAGAAGAAGATTAAAAAACCACATTCACAAAAAAATAAAAAAAATAAAAAAGACATTTTATCAGCTTCTTTACCAAGAAATTTATTCCCATGCATTAAATTGATATTTAGATGAACTCTGCAGAACTTATACTCTGGAGAGCATATTTGATTAACATAATTGATGTCAATAAACAACAAGCAACATGGCTAGACACTATGAACTAGCTTAGAAGAATACTCAACATGGCATCATTAAGAGTGAAACAGATAGGGTGTCTTGGATTCCAAGGGTACTAAAGATAATATGATTCAACATTATTTCAAATTTCCAATAGTCCAAGATATGCCATCACTTTGAAATCATGAACTAGGGAATACTTTTTCCATTCTCATACTCATAAAGACAAAGATTAAGATACATATTTATTACTAGATATTTTTTGGGAGAGATTTACCCTTACTTGAGCTAGCTATTAGATTAGGAATTTTCGACAACCTTTTAAGATCTATTGGTAAAGCTTGTTTTCTATAACCTGAAAATCAATAAAGAAATCTCAGTAATTTATCTTACCAAGTACTGGGGTATAAACTGTAAAAGCATTCAATGACTGGTCTTTACAAACCATTAGAAGGACATGCAAAAAAAAACAGAGGTTTCACATAAACCTATTTTGATCCATTTAAATATGGGTACTACTTGTCCAACGTCCTCAAGAAGTAAGCATTTTTTACCACTACAAAGTCTTTCAGCAAATTCATATGTCGAGCATCTCCAAATAAAACAATAAGGTCTAATATGCTTAGCGAAGGACAAAGATTCAGAAGTAGACCAAGCCTAGAATTTTGTAGTTAGGTCAACCATCCTAAGATGTTGTGATAAGGCTTACTGGCAAGAAAGACTACTTCAGTAAAACTTTGTACTGTTAATCAGCAACAAAATAGAAAACTATAACATGCTACTCATATAAACTGTAGGGGCATAATGAAAATAAGGTGCATCGGATGATACAAGGATTGTTACGAGATAATGGTTGGTGATGCTCTTGATTTGCTTCCTTGGAAGCAGTTCGCATATTCCTAGCCCCCTGTAAAACAATATCAAGAGAATGTAATGCTTACAAATTTGAGACCATCAAATCCTAAAGTAACAATAATAGTGGCATCTAAATTACAAGAATGAGCATTTAGCTTATCACCGAACATACACACTTAGTCTATTAATGATATATTACTTTTCTTTGGGAAACTTCGGCGGATGAGAGACTTTAAGTGCTTAATTCTTTGGAGATAAACGTGAATCATACACCGGCATGGATGCATCCTCAAGTATCCTCGTGGCTATAAGGCATCAATAGAAGCAAATTATTACAAACTTAAGTGCTTAATTCAAATTGTTAGGTCCTATTGAGGTTTGAAACTTATTATGGGATAGTTTTGGTGACAAGATGTGAATTCATACACCATCAAGGCATCCGCTATTCGCATGTTATAGGCATATCCGAAAAAATATTTGAAAATGTGAAAGTTCGAAGAGCATGATCTCCAATCTTTGAAAATACGATGGTAAGGGATGAAAACCATAGTTCTGGAAAGTTGCTACGTGGCTATGAGTAGGGAAGTGTATGGCACGTGTTTGTCAATGCATGGGAATTTTGCACAGGAAGAAGAAAAATAAAATTTCCGTATCGTAAAGGAAAGGAGGTTATTTAGGTTATTTCCAAATGATTTTTTAGTTTGTCAGAGGCGCAAAATCACACCGAGAAAAAAACTCAAGTAGATAAGCTCATTTGTGGGTCGTGCCAAAAAAAATACATTGATTTACCTTGATGAGATATCCCTTTTCATCATTTTTTGCGAGTGTGTTAATGTTTCACCTTGCTCTTTTATTAATTCTTAAAATCCTCTTGGAGTTTTTACCAACATCATTGAAATAACCATCAATTAGGAAGGTTAGTTTTCGGAAATTATTAGGAAGGTTATCCATCGTTCACCTTGAACCGTGTTTATTGATAATAAACGGATCCAGCCTACTTACGAAAAGGGTTGCTGAGCTATATATGTACACATTCAATGAATTATCAAACCAGGTGATAACCTTAAGGGTAAGTATGAAAACCAAATACTCGATACTTCACATTTCTAAAATTGCAAGTAAACCAAAGCATTACGAGTGACAATCTTAGGGATATTCCGGCACATGATGGGTTCACGAAAAAAAGTTCATACCAAAAAGAAAATTTTTAAATGCGAAAAAAGGAATAAGACGAAACTCTTATTCTTCAAAATGTTATGTATTCTTCCATTAAGGCATCTCTTGTAAGCTTTCAAGGCCAAACACTTTGAATCTAGCTTTATCTATATGATGTCAAAATGAGTAAACAAAGCAAAATCCACCTTACCGTTCTTAAATTAAGAAAAACACCGTGTGTTAATTAGTATCTCACTACATCATAACAAGTGCAGTAACATTTTCCGTTTCAAGCATTCGTTGTAAACTACTCAATCGAAAAATATGAAGTCTATATCACTAGGGATTAATTGTTTGCACATTTTACAGGTACATTGCAGCTGCATCAATTTAACAAGTTCTCCAACTAGAAAAAAAGTATGATTTCATCTTAAATATTTTAACAAACGTCAATCAACTACTTAAAGTCGGTTAAAATCAAGACTAAACAAAGGAGAATCACTTAAGTCATGACCCCGCAACTTTTATTAGTGTAGAATTACATGCAAACTTGATTCGAACTTAGTCCAAGATCACACATCACTACCTATGTATATCTTTGAAACATCCAAAGCAGTTTTATGTTAGGGATACCTCATAAAGTACCAAATCAAATGCAAAACAAAATATAAGGTAATTAGACCTTAGATTAAATGATGCAAGAAACATATCTCCACTGTGGTTCTCGTAGCCTAGAAGAGAAATCCAAATAAGTCGAGTAATTGATAAAAATCTAGCAACACAAATTGATGTAGTGAGAAATACTTTTGGGAAAAAGAGACTAACTTGAGCAAAAGAGAGAGCAAATCATCAAACAAACCACAGAACATTTACCATTACTGGCCATAAAACCATACACCCACAACCACCTAACAAGAAGCACCTCCACGACAACAACATAAAAATAAAATGGCAGAAATCCCCATTCAAGCACAACTTTCATCCATTCAAGAAAACCCATAACTGAAAAAGATGAAAAAACGAAAACCAATATCAAAAATGAATGCCTACTAACTACATACAAACAATTAAAATCAATAAAAATGCCCAAATCTACGAATTTGAACTCCAAATAAGAAAAAAATGTAAAATTAAGAGCCCTAATTTGACAAATTGAAAAGGAAGTTATAATGTTTGTATACCTTAGGAAGTTTTTTAAGCCGTTAATTCAAAACCCTTTTCAACACCAAGCAAACTGAAAAAACATCAACTTATCGGCATCAAACCTAAAACCCAAATCAGAATCAAAAACGAAATTAAATAAAACCTTTATGTAAGTCTTTCCAAAATCTCTTTAAGAACCTTAGATTTCATACCTGTAATTCAATTAAGAGAAATCCTTTTAAAATAAGGTCTAAGAATTTTATTTCAGGATAGAGCTCTTTGAAGAAGAGGAAACAAAAACTAATCCGATTTACAAACGCTTACGATTATGATTGAGAAAAAAATCGACTCAACATGAAGAGGATTAAATCTTTTCAGGAGAATAGGTGGTGAGAGAGGTGTCAAGAAGCCAGAAGAAGTCGCAGATAGAGATAAAGAGAGAGAGGATTATAGAAGTTGCTTTCTCTCTCTACATTTTTCAAGTCCATAGAAGTTATTAGGTAGTTATGCATTTTTACTCAAATACCCTCTAAGAAATAATCAAGCTGAAGACAAGTTTTAATAAACAACCGTGGCTCCACAGCACCAATAGTTACATCTGCCTTGAATAAATGGATTTTGTGAATCCTGTGAAGTGGTTAAAAATCTATATTCCACTAGTGTCTTATCTTATGTTTGTACTCTTTGAAACAATTAGAGTTCATGATCCTTGAGACTACAATAAGAACATGTCAATATGAGGACGGTTAGAGGATGCCATACTGTGCAAGACACTAGACACACTATGAGCCTGAAAATTAAAAAGAATTTCCAGTAGACAAAGAGAAATCCATTCTATCCTCCAAAGTGGGTTGAATTTCTCCCGAAGAATATCGAGGTTGATGTCGTATTGCTACAATTATCAAAATCAATATTTTCACAGGTGAGTGCAACACTTGATTTTTAAGTTTTCATTAGAATGTAGTGATCAGACATTTCATCAAGAGTTGTAGTAAGACCTTTGTTTCCGCCAGTACTTACTTTCTACGATTAGGACACTCATTTGCAAAATTACCAAACCTTTACACTTGAAGCACTTGCATATCTCATCATCAAGATCCCTATTTTAAAGGAGGAACACGACACAGGTTTTAACCGATTTAATTAGGTTTATCTGGTAGAACCGTTTACTTTTCTTTTTAAAAGAAGATCTCTAAATTGTCTTGTGATTAAGAGACTGACTTGTCAAGATCTCCATCGATGAATCTAGGTCTCGAAGGATCATCTTGAGAGATGCCAACACTTTTACTTTTATCAAGTAATTTAGTGTTCTTTTGTGCTTTGAAAGCAATATCCTTTCCAGATTTGGATGTATGCTCATGATCAAAGATCTTTAACTTCCCAACCAAGGTATTTCTGGATAGAGTATTAAGGTCATTTCCTTCAACGATGGCATGCTTTTTACAATCGTATTTGGCTTGTAATAAATCTGAGAATTTTCATCCATGATGTCCTTTTAGGAATAGTCTTGCGATACGAAAGATTAATTTAACAATTTCGAGACACTTTATGATTAAACTCATCAAATGAATATCCATCGACCATAGGAAGGAAACTTTCTGATGAGAATTTAGGTTTTGAAGCCTATCTTCCTTTTCGAGGTATTCCCTTCGAATACGCTTTTAAGATATTGTTGATGGTGGATTTTCATTTAAGGTTAAAATTGTAAATTATGCGCTAACATCTTGTAAAAGATAAAGCCATTAATAAGTGTTGAATACTTCTTCACTTTACTAATTCACCTTAGAATGGAGCATGTGGCAACAATTCATCCAGGTTGGAGCATGTAGCAACAATCCCATATACCCTGCGAATTTATATCATTATTAATTAATGCGTGAGCATCCTTGTATTTCCTGTACTCATTATCAGTGCGGCATGACGACTGAGTGTTGCTCTCAGCAGAGCAACACGAACCTCCAAGCATTATAATGAAAGCATGTACGAAATACCCGCATGAGCCGCAACTCTCGGTGTTATACTAGCCCGATTGAGAACTCTCGTGTGTTATACTAGCCCGATTGAGCATCCGGATCGTCCAGTATCGATCCGATATGATCTCGTTCATCCAACTTCACCAAAGATGATTGGATGGCCCATATCAATTCCATAACCCCTAGCTGTGTATGGAATATTCGCTGCCGAACCAACGCGGACCCCGCATGGTCGGCCTCCCCAAAAGATTGGCATAGCTTGCCAAAACGTCCAAACCAAAGAAGTATGGATGGAAAACCCTAAATTAGGGTTTGCGGCACATTACATGTGTCGCAAAACAGTCTCAACCATCCATCTTCGCATGTATAGATGGAGGATGTAGATGTAGATTCAAAGGGCCCAGAGCATGTCAACACAATCACCGTGGGCCCGCCTACATACCCGACCACTCGGTCGAGACCAACCATGGTTGGTCATCCCAACTCGTGCGCCCGAACAGAGCATGGTTACACGGCCGTGAAAGCCAAAATTAGGGTTTCGAGCATCACGAGCGTTCATCTTCTCCTAGCACGAATGGAGGGTCCCGGATTAGATTAAGCAAGTCCGGCCATACCAAAGCATGACCACCGTGGGCCCGTCTCTCCTCACTCGATCGGCCAAGGCATATCATGCCCGGCTATCCCAAAACGCGCGTCCAAACTAGCGTGGTCACACTTCCCAAACCGCAACCGATCTCGACCACTCAACTTCACCTGACGATTTGAGTGGCTTAGATCACGTTTTCATGGGACAATCAGTATAGGCGTGAACACCAGCCTACCACCTACACTCAGACCGATCGGCCAAGACCGACCAAGAATTGGTTGTCTTGGAACGCGTGCCCGAAGATGGCATGATGTGCGGCTCTTGCGGCACTAGTTTTCTGTCACAAATTGATCTCGACCACTCAACTTCACCTGACGAATTGAGTGGCCCGTATCATACTTTCGTGAGGTAATGGGGTATAGGTGCCTACACCGTCATGCCGTCTACACGCATGTACGATCGGCCCGGCCAAAATCGTATCCCAAGCTTGGATTCGACTGAGTCGAAGAGGGATGCTTGCGCACCTCCTCTAAAACCCTAATTTCATCAACTGGTCGCAGATGAGTGTCTCAAAGATCATCTCGTCCGTCCAACTTCACCGGCTTGGTTATACAACCCCGGTCAGAGTTAATTGGTCAAGAAGGCGTCTTGGTGATCACCACCCGCCACTTTACCACACCATGATGCAAGACTCGCATAAATACACACGATACTTCACAAGTATCGACCTCATGAATAACGGCAGTTATTCAATTTAGCATTACATGCTACTTTCTGTGGGTTCCACGATCCACACACTCGAGACATCAATCATGTCACAAACTGGGGGATACATACTGGGGTGTTGGTCTGGCGGTTTACAGTGTGCAGCGCGCAATGCGCCATCACAAGAACGTGTCAGGAAGTCATGGACCGTTAGTGATGATGGGAGAAGTGGGCAAGACTGGTCGTGTGACACTAACACACGACTCCACTACTCCATCACTCCACTTTCTCCACTTCCCATGAGATACGAAGGTTAGGCTAAAAGACTTGTATAAATAGGTTCTCCTCCCTATTTTCCAAAGACAGGAGAAACAAGACAAGTCCAGATAACAGAGGCAAGTGTTGATACAATCGTATTCAAACACCGAACCGATAGCTTACACCCCGCAAGCCGCTCAGCTTTCCGATACAAGTCATTCATAGCCAACACCTTCACATTCTCAACACCTTCTTCGCTTCCCTCCCTAAGATCAACCCCATCTCCTTCACTTTGTGACCGAAACAAGTCCTGGAACGGCCATTTCTTGGTTTAGGCCTGACTTGCACAGATTGATCTCTCGAATCTACAAGCACTCACCGCGCAAAGTGCATTTGTTTAAGGTTTAGACTCATTTCTCATCCACACACCCCAAATTACCAAAACCTAGCAGAAATAGTTTTCACCCATAAACAATTGGCGACCACAATGGGAGGTTAATCTCTCGGTTGTAAAGTCAATTTCTTCAATACCATTCAATCAATTTCGAGATGGTTGGTCTTAGGACCGCCTCGATAGCCTCAAATCCCGATGGTTCCTCCAACGGAGATACCCCTCCTCCTAACGGCGTATTCGATCGGCATGATCGAGAGATTTCCAACATTAAGCGAACTAGCACGGTACAAGAGATTCACACGAAGAACATGGAGCTAATCAAAGAAGCTGGTAAACGGATCTCCTCATCAAGATGACATCGTAGATGAGCGTTCCGAGACCTTTACACCTGGGATTAGTTCCCTAT
>JAJJWW010012068.1:0-21083 GCA_023531295.1 Papaver armeniacum
CCAAAATGCTCCTCCCTCTCTCCTCCTCCTTACCCACCTCCTCCACCACTAACCACCACCTAGACACCTTTCTCTCCTAACCTCCTGCATCATGCCTCCCTCACCACCAGTTCAATCCTCTTCCCCTCTCCCCACTCCACCTCCAGTATCTTTCCGAATAGATCGTAAATATTTCACCCTAAAGCTAAAAATCATAGGCGGCCTCAAGAGAAACACTTCTTCTCAGATTATTCTATCTGAAATTGGATCCAAAGCTGAAGCTTATGGAGCCATTACAATGAATCTTGCTCTTAAATTGGAAACTGCCATGATTGAAGCCATCAAAGATGGAGAAAATAGTGATGCTCATTGGCACTTTTCTGATAATCCAGCGTGGTTGACAATGCAAAAAGCTTCAAATGAAAAAGGCTTTTTCCTTCGTCTCACTCTATCTAGACTCGATGGCAAAGGAATCCTTAGATCTTTCTACATTCCTGCCGGTGATTTTTGCTCAGGCTGGTCAGCTATGGCATCTGCACTACATTCTTTACTACATCCAACTTCACCTCAACTGTATAATGCAGAGACTAATAAAATCCCAGATCCAACTATCAAAATCCCACCACCAAAACCAAAAAACACTCACCAAAATTCAGCTCCGTTTTTACTTCAAACTCCAAACCCTTCTCCCCAACACCCTCCAACCATCAATAACACCTCACGTCCCCCTTGTTATCCTACACCAACCTCAATAACATCTGCTTTACCATGTGACTTGGTCACAATCCCAAACCATATCTCTGTGACAGAAATCCAAGACTCATCGCCCCCAATACGATGGATTTTTCTAAAAGCTACAAGATTCTCTCAAAGACCACAAAATATCATTAGAAATCTGGGAAAAAGGGCTGGTATGCACTGCTGCTAACCCCATCTATGCATGGAAGGATATTGAACTAGAATTGGTAAACTCTCTACAAACACTAGAACCCTTCGACATAATGCCTATTGACAATCATAGAGCAATCATGTTCTTTGAAGATCAAAAAGTACGAACACTCTTCTCCAAATCATCATCTATAGCTCTGGATAATAACTTTCTTACTTTTGCACCCTGGAAACCATCCTCATTAATACCTCACAATCATAACAGAGAAACATTCTTCAATATTGGCTTTTATGGTCTCCCAATGCATTTATGGTCCTCTACAATTATCAACGCTCTAGCTAATAAATGTGGAGAACTAGTTGAAGTTGATAAATCAACATTAAATTTAACGATATTTCGGAAGCAAGAGTTAGAATCGTGAAATCTCAAAGGGATCAATGCGATCCCTAGATGGCTGAATTTGCAAGCGGCTGATTGGTTTGCCGGAATTCTAGTTCAAATTGAAGATGTTGTCCCCGAGATCCTTTCTGGAAGTGGCCTCTGATCTCAGTTGATCTGTCCAGCTAACAAGGGGCAAAAGTGGAAGATCAAAACATTTAAAGAGACAGAAAAAAGAAGTCAAAGATAAGAAGAATGTGACCACTCCAAGCGACTCTGCTCATCCACCTACTCACTGTGCAAAGTTAGGTAACCCAGCTAAGGCTCCATTAATGACTGCTAAGAAAAGGAGCTTTAAGACTAGGACAAAAAAGAGGTCTAGGCATCACATGGGGGACAAACCTTCTCCAATGGAATGGAGTCCATACCTGCAACCTAATGTCTCTCTACAACAACTATCTGCTCTCCCTGAACAGTCTCAATCAGTCTCTCAGGTATTTAATGTTACTACCGAGTACAATATGAAAAAGAAAGAATCTTTCAAAATTTCAATTTCGGATTCGGATGATTCAGACCCACCAAACCCGCCTTGGTTCACTTCTCCCCCATGGGCCATTATCAACTCATCATACCCATTTAGTTACCTTAATCCTTTTAACGGCCCTGGCCCTTGTCCTTATTTATCCCCCACATTAAATCATGTGACCAGCACGGGCAATTCACCTTCTTTCCCATCGTCTCCTACAGAAATTTCACATCTTAACTCGCATTTATCTCATCCCCCAATCTCCAACCAAAATATTCATTCAACACAATTAAACGCAAATTCACCTTCGCTTGAATCATCTCTAACCCATATCTCATCCTCTTTTACACCCCCACCTCTCATCTATAACCATGATCATCACTCACCATCTTTGCCTAATTCTCTCGATAGCCTTGAGTCAGTGTTGATCTCACCCTTAACCCCGAAATATCACCATACATCCTCAAATACATCCGGTGTCGAATTCTTCAGAGGTAGCTGTGTACGAGTCGACGAGTAGCACTAGGTCTAATGGAATATTGGGATCTTGTCCAGCTCCATGTTGGCTCATCTCTTTGGTTCCAAATACTCATAATGCCAGACAAATTACATCTAATTGGATAAATCAAGAAGGTATTCGACTGTTACAGTTGGGCTCTCTTGCAGGTATGGACTTTGCCTCATCATATTTATTATCCAAATCAATTTTCCACTCTCTCGTGGCTAGAGATGGACCGATTGATAAATCAAGCTCCCCTTTCACTCTTCATCCTGAATTCTCTCAACCATCTGAAAATTTTGCCTTATCAATCCTCGACCCAACTGACCATAATTCTAATATTCTCTCGGAACCCCCAATTGCTACATACAACCCAAATGCACCTACAACTGATTCAGAAGACATTATCTCAGATATCCCCAGCCTTTTTGTTGTTTCCCCTCTTCCTGTTTGTGACATTGCCTCAACTAATTCAAATATCTCTGACTCAATCTCCACCCCTCTGTTAGCCCCTGATTCTTCAATTCCCCTTTCTCCCACCACCTCCCCTGTATCCCCCAATTCTTCTACCGCTTCTTCTTTAGTTAATTTTCAACCAGTTATATCTAAAAAGCTTCAAAGGGAACATCGAAGACTCGACTTCAGTGCTCATACTTCATCTCAGGTGGACTTACCTTCAAGGTCTGCAAGAAAAAAGGGATTCAAATGTTTCAAATGAGTACCACAATCATGTCCTGGAACGTATGGGGTATGTGCTCCTCCTCAAAGAAGCGCGGTCAAGCAAGTTTCGATTGCATAAACCTTGATGTAGTTCTTGAGAATCAAAAATGTCTACTGTACAAATGCGATATTGCGAGAATTTGTGGGGCGCTCAATGGGTTGGACATTCCGGCCATCGTAGGGGCTTACGGAGGAATGATAATAATCTAGAATCTAATATAATTGAAGTCATCTCTTCGCTAGAGGTGAATACTCACTTTCAGTTGAATGTAGATTTGTGGCTACTAACTTCCATTGGTTCTTCACGGAGTGTATACGGTCCAAACAAGGTGGCTGAAAGAAAGTTTTTTTGGCGTGAACTACACTACATCAGAGGCTTATGGGAAATTCCTTGGGTTATCGGGGGCGACTTCAATGTCATTCGGAGAATGGAAGAAAGAAATACTTGAGGTATTACACGTAGCATGAGGAAATTTTCCCGATTCATCTCTACACATGCTCTTGTTGACCCTCCTCTTAAAGGCTCCAAGTTCACACAGTCGAATGGCCAAGTATCTCCAGTTGTCAAGAATTGACAGATTTATCTTCTCAACGGATTTTGAAACCAAGTTCCCATTTTTATCTCAATTGGCTAAAACCAGGCCAACGTCGGATCACATCCCAATTGTTTTGGACCTAGCTGAACCCTCATGGGGACCACCAAGATTAGACTTGAGATTATGTGGTTCAATCATCCATCTTTCTTACAAAATCTTAATGATTGGTGGTCTTCATTCACATTTTCGGGATCGGCTAGTCTTATCTTTTTGGAACAAGTTGCAAGCATTAAAACACCGAATCAAAATCTGGAACAAGTCTGAATTCGGTCTTATCGATCACAAGATTGAAATGTGTTTGCACACTATTGACTCACTTGATGGTATTGAGGCTGATTTGGGTACTCTCCCAACAGAAAAATTTATTGAAAGAGCTCAAGCCAAAGTGGATTTCGAAGAAGCAGCGGTACAAAAAGAAATCTCCATGAAGCAAAAGTCACGCAACGAATGGTTAAAAGCTGGTGATCGTAACACCCATTTCTTTCACAAAACTGCCTCGGATAGAAGAAGAGCGAATCGGATCAAACAACTTTTCATTGGAGGAGTTCTTGTCACTGAGAAAGAGCCTATTGTTGACCATATCACAAGCTTTTACTCCAACCTTTTCACTGAAGAGTTCATGAAGGCAGAAATTGGAGATGTGAATGCCCCGTCTTTACGAAGTCGATGCTAATAATCTAGAATCTCCTATCACTGAAGATGAGGTCTTAATTGCTTTGAAAAATCTGGCAAATGATAAGGCCCCAGGCCCGAACGGGTTCCCAATAGTCTTCTTCCAAAAGTGCTGGTCATTCATCAAACATGACTTCATGGATATGGTTCTCGAATTCTCAAGTACAAGTTATATGGACAGGAGACATAATTCTACATTCTTAAGATTGATCCCTAAGAAGAATCATGTGGAGACTGTCAAAGATTACAGACCCATTAGCCTCCTTACAAGTGCATACAAAGTCATCGCCAAGGTCTTATCATCTCGCCTTCAACCACTAATGGCGCAATTAGTTGATCCGAGTCAATCCGGATTCATCTCAGAAAGACAAATCATCGACGGCATTTTGATCGCAAATGAATTAGTAGACTCGTCTCAAAGATAAAGCCCCGGGACTGATATGCAAGGTGGACCTAGAAAAATCTTTCGATAGAGTGAGTTGGTCCTTTCTTGAGGATATACTTCAAAAATGGGCTTCAAAGAAAAATGGTTAAGCTGGATGAGATATTGTTATGGGTCTCCAACTTTTCGATCCTCTAAATGGTTCTCCTTTCGGAAATTTCACGGCTTCTCGCGGCCTTGACAAGGTGATCCACTCTCCCTCTTCTTTTTGTTCTCGCCATGGAAGGTCTCGAGGATGATTGACAAGGCTGCAGAGACATTGGCTTATTCAATGGATTTTCGGTGAAAGCGGGATCTCCTCTATTTCGCATTTGCATTATCTTTGACGACTCGGTGTTCTTCATAAATCCTTCATGGGAGGAATTATACAATCTAATGAGCATTCTTAAATGCATTGAAGCTGTCTCTGGACTTCGAGTAAACCCTTCCAAAACCAAGTTAATTCAAGTGGGTCTAGTTCCAGACTTAAATCAATGGGCTGCGAATATTGGATGTGCAACTGAAGAACTTCCTTTCGCATACCTAGGGATGCCTCTTGGGGCTAAATCAAGAGCAAAATCACTCTGGGATCCTGTTGTGGAAAAATTTGACTCGATGTTGCCCTGCTGGAAGAAAGGTTTTCTCACAAGAGCAGGGAGAGTCACCCTAGTTAAATCTGTGCTTTCCAATCTTGTTGTATATTTCTTCTCTGTATTCCTTGCTCCGTTTGATAATAAAGGCATTGGAAGATCATACGAAACTTTATATGGGACGAGTGGTGGAGCTAAGAAGATACACTTAGTTACTTTGGGAGGAATTGTGCAAGCCTATTAAACTAGGCGGGCTAGGAATAAAAAGCCTAGGAATGATGAATAAGCTCTACTAACAAAATGGGTGTGGAGATTTGGTGAAGAGTCTCAATGTTTATGGCATCGTATTATCAGAGACAAGTATGGCGGACCTCAATCCATATGGTCTCCCCAAATTCCTTAAAATCTCCTTACAGTGTTAGTGTGGAAGCATATCACTATTCGAGGCACAATTGGTAACATCTTTTTCCCAAATATATATTGCGATGGCTGCACAATCTCGTTTGGCTTGACAAATGGGGTCCAATTGAATGCATGAAAGACATGTTTCTGCCTTGTATAAAATAGGTGGCACTGAAAAATGGTTCATTTAGAGATCATATATCATCGGATGGCTCAGTGGTCTTTTCACTTCAAGAGAATCCTTAAAGAAGGTGGAAGTAAATCAACTAGCATCCATGTTGGTAATCATTGGACCTCTCCACCACTGCTCTCGGATGCGGACAGTAGAACTTGGAAGCCTACACCTACGGGTATGTTTTCGGTCAAATCCACCTACAACTCCCTAATGGAACAAATTCAAGCCCCACTCATTCCTAATTATCCATACAAGACAATCACGGAACCCTCATGTCCCTCCAAAAATCAACCTATTTTTTGGACCGCATCCCTTAACAAAATTTCCACTCAAGACTCTCTCCAGCGAAGGAATTTCAAACTAGCCGATCGATGCCCACTTTGTCTCTCTCTTTGTGAATCCACTTTGAACACTTGCTCTTAAGCTGTCATTTTGCTCGCAAGGTGTGGTCACTTATTCTCCCTAGCCATTTGCCATGGATCCCTCCATTATCGAGTTCTGCGGTTGGCTCAAACTTGGTCAGGGAATGGCATCACGGGGCTGCTAAATTGATTTGGGACTTGGTTCTGCTTGGTACATTCTCGGGCGATTTGGAATGAGCGTAACGCAAGAATTTTCCAGGAAAATCCCAATCATATTTTCAAGTAAGTGTCGATGTTAAAGCGTCTATTCTTGCATGGAGTTTAGCCTTTAAAAACTTCGACTTCGGGTTAGACTACTGCATCTTCTCCGGGATAACATCTTTCATTAACACAAAGATGTAGTATTATTGTTCCTTTCACTTCCAATCCATTATGATTGGAATGTATCCCCTTGTTATCTCTTTTCATTCCTGAGTATTCATATTTGGTTGTAACTTGTGTCTTTTTTGGCTGGGGTATTTTATTCAAAGGATATACCGAGGATAGTTATGGTTCTATATATAGGGCATATTTTCGGTGAAACCATTTCTTACCGATAATAATGTTAATGGTTCTATATATCGGGCATTATGGTTGTAATTTTCGGAAAAATACTTATCGGGCATATTTTACGTGAAACCAATTCTTACCGATAATGTTAATGGTTCTATATATCGGGCATAATGGTTCTATATATCAGGCATATGGTTGTAATTTTCGGGAAAAAATACTTATCGGGCATATCTTCTGTGAAACCAATTCTTACCGATAATGTTAATGGTTCTATATATCCGGCATAAGGTTGTAATTTTCGGGAAAAATACAAAAATGAATCTGAATTTCAAGTAAAAATAAAATACTTAGATTGGAGATAGGGACAAGAATAAGTAAAATCTATAACACAGTTAATATCATTATCGGTTAAAAGCAACGAAACATTAAATATCGAATACTCTAGATTGTGTTTTTCTATGTCTTCTTTTTCCTTTCTTCTTAGGTTTTGGCTTAGGCTCCACTTTTGTTTCTTTGCCTTTTCATAAAATCTCCTGGTAAGGTAGAAGAAAAAAAATCGAAACATGTAAAATACTCTCCATATACAGTCCGGTGTTACTGTTAACATTGACAAGATTCCAGTAATATCAACCTACTTGAAAGTCTTTATTTGCCAACCGTCAAAATAGAGTTAAACTTTACTTTTGGTGGTTATAAAGAAAATCAAAACGCCGATCATTAATCTTTTCGAGTAGGGATTAGAATTCAACAAGATACTTTCTTCGATCAATGACTACGCATGCCACCAAAACATATTTTTCTTTTCATGCTTACTGCACATGTCACCATTATATAATGAGAGAATATGATGACGAAAAAGTTAATAATATGGATAATTATGAGAGAATATGATGTTCCAACAAATTTAGGCCTCGATAGCACCCACAAATGAAAACAGAAAAAGAAAAAGAAAATGAAAAAAAAACAATTATTTCCACAAAATTGAATGAACTCATCATCAACCATACAATAACCATTATCGATTATGTTTAATCAAGTTAGATAAGAATTATGGCTCAAACCTGCAACAAAATCACAACAACCAGTTATTAGATTCATAAATACACAGATTTGTAATCAAAAAATGGTGATAGAATTAAGAGGTGGAGCATGGTTCTCAGCACTTCCTTATCACTATATCAGATTTTGGCAAACCCAAACCAAGTACCTCAATTTTTAGTCCTTCCACCTGCAGTTTTGAGAACTTTATCACTTATCACTTACAAAACAGAACTTCACAAAAGAGTTCGTTCATCATACATACATAGTACAAATTTGTTTGGACGAGGACCAACAAAATAATAAGAAACAACTTAATGCTGAATCACCATCAATTCAAGAAATCCCTAAAATTAAAGGAGAAGAAAAGCTAAAATCCAAACCTCAGATCTCTTCAACGTAATCGGCAGAGTAGCATGCTATATGAACCCTTTTGATCACTTTTTTGTAAAATCTAAGTGATCAATTGACACAAAAAGATTGGAAATGGTTAGTACCGAAAAACCAAAAATGTCCCTCCCTTTTAGTCCAATTATTATAACTCTTCGTGTATCCTATCTTTTCAGGATTATAATTGGAAAGAAAACTTTAATATAACATATCTAAAAATCCGTGCCTTGGAATTTTACAAAATTTATCTCGTTGGAAAGGTTATAAAAAGCATACGTAACAAGTACAAACAACAATATCAAATTTAGAGTTTTACGAAAAATTCGGAGGTATTTATCATTTTAGGCACAATTTTAGAAAATTATATGTATATCCATTATGCAAACCACCACAAAAGATACATAATACTTTATGTAGCAAAATTTTGGTTTATGCATCAATTACTTTTCCGTTACAACTAATAAAACGATGTACTCCTTCTGTTTCAAGAAAAATGATACTTTAATTTTTGGCACAATTCTCGAAAATTGATGCATAGCCATTATGCAAACCACCACAAAGGATGCATAACACATCATGCAACCATATTTTGATTTATGGATCGACTAATTTTCCGTTTCTGAAAAAGTGATACTCTCACAACCCGTTTCAGGAAAAGTGAAACTTTCGCTCCGTTTTGGAAAAAGTGATACTTTGATCCGTTTAGGAAAAAGTGAAACTTTCGCCCGTTTAGGACAAAGTGATACTTTTGGGAATAAGAATGTAACTTACCTCCGTATATTTAGATTTTATTGTTTCTTTGATATCCAAGTCTAGATTTTATTGTTTCTTTGATATCCAAGTCTAAAACTTCTATATAGCTTGTCTACCTTTTTCTTTCAATCTTGACTTGAATAACTATACTTCAAGTAGAAAAACAAAAATGGGTTTCTCTAGACCAATGTTGATTGCTATGACATACGTAGTACTAGTGATCATGTTGATGTCGATGAATATCTCCACAGCTACTGATGATCATGCGATCGCCATCACTAGTGATGGTGATATCGAAGGCGATGGATCCATTTCAACCCAACTTTCTTGGGGACGTGCTGGATGGGTTGTGGAAGTTCCGGCCATTGCTATTCTTTGTGCCGTTAGTTTCAACAACTGGCTTTTAGACGACCATTGGGTTGCTAAAAAATGCTGCGAAGCCATAAAGGGAATGGGTGAGGATTGCTTTAATTACTACTTCTCCAAATATGGTGGCATCTTTAAGTGGTGTAATAAAGAGTAGACAAATGCACCGTACTGTACCTGCTGCTACTTCTCTAATGTCAATTCAAAATAGTTTTATCAATTGATTTCTTATGAGATTTATGATTCCTGCTGATCATCTACGATTCTGTGACATTCACACCCTCTGACGCTCCACATATTCATTCCTATAAAGTAAGTCGGGCTCAGAATAGAGTCTTAAACCCCATGGCACCATATCTGAAATAGTATAATTACATCAAATGAAGTTGACATCGCGCATCAACTCCTTCATTGTTCACCATACAAGACTAATAATATCCTTACCAGTCATCTTGGACATGCAAATAACTAATGGATATTTTGTATCTACTAGTCAGCCTAACCCAAGAAATAAGGCAGGGCTCGCTAAGATCCAAAATTATATCATCTGTTTGAGTCAAGTAAAGCTGACTGGCATTTAAATACGACGTGCAGAAAATATATCTGGAGATTATGCATTGTCTATGCCTGATGACTTGATATGCTCAGGCTAGATGGGGTATCTTCACATATTTTCCGCAAAACTCACAGATGCCTCAGCAGATCCAAAACTCGAATATTAAAAGTAAGATGATGAGATTATGAAGTGACTTCGATTCTGACTATTGATTTCTTTTGAGTTTACTGATCTCAATGCATATACGCTTTCTGACCCATGATCATGTAAAGGCAGGTTCAGCTTCGTTTAGGCTCTTCAAACCATTCTAGAGACACAGCAATATCCCTTTTAAAATAAAAGAGTTTGGCTTTGTTCTGCCTTGCCACTCAAAATTATACCCTGCGGCACCGATTACGGATCAACTCGGTGAATAAATTTCAGTGTGTCGCTAATTTCTTTTAGCAGAGTGCCTCACCGTTCTGTACACATGTATTCGGTGAAGAAATGGAATAAACATCTACATGCATGACTGAAATGATTGAAAATATGAGCTTCATATGTTTAACAGAACTTGAAGTTCATTACAAACCAAGCATTTGTATTAAGGATCACATTATATATTAGTTTAATTTTTTTTTTTGGATATAACCAATTATTCTTACAGCAAAAGAGTCAACAATTTTCCAATACGGAAACCACCATTTCTGCTTTTTTAGAAACAAAACCAAGAAAAGACCCCAAAATCCAACTACAAAACCAAAGGCAACACAAGCATAGAACAACAACTTCTCTTTTGCATCCTCTCCATCGACTTCGTCAAATTCATTTGCAGGATTAGCATGAACAGTGCTAGTATCGAGATCACCCTCGCAAAGTTTCTCTGTAGGATATCCACACAACAACTCATTTCCTGAGAAAGCAGAACCATCTATACTCACTGTATCAAAATGAGGACCACGAGGAATCTTCCCGCTCAGATTATTAGAAGACAAGTTTAGAACAGCAAGAGTATCAGTTATTGCCAAAGATTGTGGGATATGCCCTGACAAATTATTGGAACTCAAATCCAAAGACTGTAATACAGGTAAATTACCGATACTTTCCGGTATACCATTGGAGAAATGATTATGGGACAAATTAAGTGAATAAAGCAATGTTAACAAGCCTATCTCTTCTGGAATGTTTCCCTGAAGATGATTGCATGATAAGTCGATCGCTGATGTGTAATCGCCTACTTTCTTAATCTCTGTCCTGATCCCTTTTGTTGCCACATCAAGTTGGTCATCACCAAAATAATAGTACTCCAAATCATTGGTTGTAATGAATCCGCTCAAATTCCCTAATCTATTTGGAATATAGCCTGAGAAATTGTTTAAGGATAAATCTAATAGTTGGAGTTTTTGCAAGTGAGTAATCTCTTCAGGTATAGATCCATTAAATTTGTTCGACCTTAGAGAAAAAAACCTTAGGTACTGCAATGAACCAAGAGCAGCTGGTATACTGCCTTCAAATTCGTTATTCGCCAAGTTAAGAAATTCCAACTCGTAAAATTTATTGATGAGCTTAAGAGGAGCACCATCGAGATGGTTATCATTCAACTGAAGAACCTTCATTGATCCTACTAAGTACTTAAGCTCGTTTGGAACTTCTCCAGTGAGATTATTTTTGCCAAGTTTTAGAGTACTCAGATATCCACAGTACCCAAAATTAGAAGGTATTGTCCCGGATAGTTTGTTGTTTGACAGATCAATAAATTGAGTAGATGAAAAGATGCCTGGTTCTGTTGCACAAAGAGTAAACGGAATTGAACCTGAAAGTTCATTACCAGCTAGACCGAAGATGGTAGCCTCAGATAGTATTGTTCCTAGTTCTAATGAGATTTCACCACTGAAATTGTTATTTGACAGATCAAACTCTTCTATACCATGAGATGGAACAGGCACTGGACCATAGAGTTTATTCTCCCTCAGTAATATCCGACGAAGATATTTGAGTTTAAAGAGACAAGAAGGGATAGTTCCGGTTAAACTATTTTTATCCAGATACAACTCCACAAGATTAGTCAACTTACAAATGGAAATAGGGAATATCCCTTTGAGATTGCATGAACTCAATGATAAATATTTTAAACTAAACTTAGGTTGCAAGGAGTGCTGATCTGAATTAAATCTCATATCTAGGTTTAGCCGAACGCTATAGCTCAAATCTAGTGCAATTAGGTTTTCACTAATCAAAGAGGACAGTGAAACATTGCCTTCAATAGAGTTTCAGCAACTTTAAGTTCCCTAAGATTTTGGAGCTTTGATATGCATTTTGGGATCATTCCTGTGATATTATTGTAACTCAAACTAAGAAACTGAAGAGAAGAATTCTCACATATTGATTTTGGTATGGACCCTTTGATGTTATTTGAAGACAGGTCAATATGGTAAACAGATTTTAGGCTTGAGATTGAAGGATGATAAAATTCTTTAATCCAATTCCAAGAGAGGTCTAGATATTGGAGTTGAGAAAGATTATAGAATGAAGAAGGTAGAGTTCCTAAAATTAAACATGAAGAGGCATCAAGACTAACTAATAATGGGGCATTGGAAATTGAAATCGGAATTGATTTGTTTACCAGAGCATATGATATCCAGAACTTTTTTGTAGTTTAGGCCATTGATGTTTGAACAACCTAGTTAAATCGACATGAAGATCCTCATTACCACCCACATCAAGCTCTTTGAGTTGAGGAAGATAAGGGAGTGAACCATGTAGCTGACAATTGGATAACTCAAGAATAGAAAGTGAAGTCAAATTAGCCAACTGAATTGGGAATGGAGAAGTGAGTTCAGAATTGTGATTCATTTTGAGAGATGATAAACGGGAAAGATTGTGAAACTCGTGGATGGGGAATACCGAGCTAGACATATAACAGTAAGACAGATCAAGCTCCTAAGATTAGAAAGATATGATATATGCTCACCAAAATTCTCTTGTGAAGAAATGGCCTCGTATAGATCGACGCCACTCAACCTTAATACCTTGAGATTTACTAAACCTCTCACCCATTTTGTAGATGGTGATACTAACGAACAAGGAGAATAATCATAGTCGAAAGATTGACAAGATAAATCGAGGAATTGTAAAGAGGATAGGTTGGTGAATTGTGTAGTAATTGATGAGGAAAAGACGGAGAAAGAGAGATCGAGATGAGTGAGTAAAGTTAGATCCGAAAACTGACGTGGGATTTGTGATTCCTGGAAGTCATTATAGGCAAGATCAAGATACTCTAGATGAGTAAGTTTAAAAATGGAAGCAGAGAATTTACCTGTTAGCATAGTGTCTGGTAGATCAGAGGAAACTTTAGTCCAAGGATCCTTCTGGTTGTAATAATCTTCAAGGTCTTTGTTTCTAAGGTCGATAGAAACGACCCGAAATGTGTCATTGGAACATGTAATGCCATGCCAATTACAACAGTTTTCATGTTTCTTGCCTTGTTGCCATGACGATAAACGATTTGAGTAGTCGTCTAAAGATGTTTTAAAGCTCAAGAGAGCATTTCTTTCCTCTTCATGGCAGCAGTGTGAGGCAAGTGGGTACCTAGTGATGCTGATCAATAAAATTACCAAGAAATAAAGATGAATAAAATGGAGACGAGATGACGCTACTTGACAATTGTTATAGAATGAAGCCATAACTAGTTAGCTTTGTTGATTTTAAATGTTTTATTTCATGAATGAACAGAATGGCTTAGATATGAAACTCTATTTATGAACTTCAACATTAGCACTGCATCATGGTCCGTATTTTCATTCATCGACTAGACTAGATAATTAAGCTCTACTTGGAAACCGAGTAGTCTGTTAACCATTGTTGAATTGGGCAGAGAGGAGACTTTCTTAATATTCACTAATTAATTAAGGCTGGCAAATTAATCATCATGTGATCTATTCGAGAGTTTGATGGATCTTGCCGGCCACATGCATGCTATATAAGAAGTGAAAAGGTGATCGATGTTCTGACTATGTAATTTCACTGAACAAATAAACCAAATTAAAAATCCAAGGACATCATTTACCTAATCCCTGTTAGATACCACTTCATTTATGAAAAAACAAATTATTTTTAAAACACTGGTTCAAATGGGACGAGTAAAAATTAGTATGGATGAAATGGACAAAAAGAAAATAGTAAGGATGAAACTGGATTCATCCCGACTTAAACTTAAAAAATAGCAAAATGAAACCTGGATGCATCCCGATGTAAATTAAAAAAGAAAAATATTTGAAAATGGATAGGATAAAACTGTTTACATCCCTTTTATTTTTGTATTTTTGTCCATTTAAATGATATCAAAATCTAGATGTACATTTCACCGTGATTTGTTGATTTTGGTCTTTTTAACCAATTTTGTGAAAAAACAATTATGGAAAAAACATGAATATATATTCTTTTAGCTATTGACTTGGGAAAAAGATGCTCTAGTTAGACCAAAAGAATACACATGCAACAACTTTGTTATTACTATTTATCTAATTCACATGCAACAACTTCGTCTATCTCTAATGATATTCTACTCGATGCAGTACGTGACATCACTTGAAGTAATATCAGCCCTACAAGGACTTCGCACTCCATTAACTACTTTAAATGAATGGTTGAAATTCTTTTAGAAATCATGGACCTAAATAAGTATGAAAACCAGCTTGCATAGTTAGGGTTAATTGCTTAATGTTAGCGAACTTCAGAAAAACAGAAAATCTAGACAATATGGAACTATTTATATGAATCCAAAGGAAATACAGCAATAGTTTTGATTCTTAAACCTGATACTCCAAGTCCAAGACAACAGGTAATATCAGGTCTTTGACTTTTCATATATGTGTTTAAAACAAAAAATTTATTACCCTCTTTTGACTTTTCATATACAGCTTTTACTTGCACCTCTTTTGGTTGGATTCCTGTATTATTCAGCTAAAAAAAAAGGTAAGTCTATCTGTAACTGTAAGTACTTGTACTATGAAGTTTTTTTTTCCGATACAGGTTTAAATGGGTTATCCTTTTCGAACAGAAAATTCCAGTGGTAGGTAAATTACCATTTTCACAATCCATGTAAAACAGAGCACCTTGGTATTGCCAGACATCGGTGGAACCCCCGGAGAAACTGTTACTATTTATGCATGATATCTTAAGTTTATCTGGAATTGAATACAACAAAACGTTGGGAACTAATTAAATGAAAACTTTGAATATCTTCTTTATGAATGTAACTCACAATTATAATCCGATTCATCTATAAAAGGCTTAAAAGCCACACTCTTCTTTTCTTTCCATCCAGACTAAGAACAAAAATGGGTTTTTATGAACCAATGTTGATTGCTATAACATATGCAGTACTAGTGAGCATGTTGATGTCGATGAATATTTCCAAAACCACAGCTACTCCTACTGGCGTCTCTAGTGCTGGTGTCAAAGACGATGGATCCATTTCAACCCAATTTTCTTGGAGCTGCATACCTGAGATTCCGACAGTGGCTTATGAATGTAATTCTAGTTTCATAGCTTGGCTTTTGGGTTACAGGGATGAAGAGATTAGGCTACCTTGTTGCCAAGCCGTAGCACATATGGGAAGAGATTGTTTTGACTATAACTTCGAGAAATATAAAGGTTTGTATGATGTCTGTATGCACATAGTACCACATAAAATGTAAACATATGCATTAATTGTTACTGCAGATCATGCATGTACCTGCTATTATTAATCAATACACTACAAGAAAGTGAGTCTATTGCTACACCACTTCGCCACACATCAACAAAGAGTGAGGCAATATGTAGGTTTTAACCTCACCACACTAAAAGGTGTGGCATTAAGTGGGACCTTTTGCAACACCTATAAATAGCCGAGGCTAAAAATTAACTTTTTGCCACATATAACTTTTAACTGCGGCAACAAGTCTATTTTATGCCACATCGGTGTGGCAATGTATACAAATAAAATAATTAATAAAATTTTTATTCTTTTTGCCACACCTGTGCTGCTATAACTATTTATAAAAGAATTAATAAATCAATATAATTATTAAGTAAATTAGTAAATCAATATAATTATTATGTAAATACATTGGTGGATGGCCCACCCTAACCGTATGGAACACTACAGATTTTGGGGACTCTTACGTGCCTCATCGTTTTTTACAAATTAAAAAAAAAAAAAAATCTTTTTTTAGTCTTATGAATTGTTACCAAACTATCACGGACCTACGTGTACACACGATATGTATGAGTTTGTAAACAAGCTTCCATGACCCATTAAAGTGATACTTTTTCTGAAATGAATCGAAAGTATCATTTTTTGAAACGGAAAAAAGTATCACTTTTCGAAACCGGACGAAATTATCACTTTTCCCGAACGGAGCGAAAGTATCATTTTTCCCGAAGCGGATGTGATAGTATATCATTTTCCTCGTCGCAAATTCGGTCCAATTATAAATTGGTGATTGTTATTTACGGTCCAAATTGTTTATTAAAAAAATAATAATTACGATCCAAATTATTGTATAAATCCCTTGGACAGTTCAACATAAATGTGCTTCTTGGTTCAAAAAAAAAAAAAAAAAAAAAAAAAAATTACTTCTTGAAAATGTATCATGTAAAACAAGTCACATAATAAAGCAAGTCAAAAACAAAAATTCAACGTGATACAAGGGGTGGTGTTCCACGTGGTTCCTTATGGTTAACAAAACCAAAAACGTGAAGTTATCTTCTCAACACCCAAACCCCAAATTCCAAAGATTTTTCTTCATCTCTCGCCCGCAACTTAATCCTTGAACTTTGTTTACAGTAATCTAGCGCCAAAATTTCCTCTAAAATTTTCGTGAAAATCAAATTCCCACTAAAATCCCCCAAAGTTCGCTCAATCCCCAAAATTTTCGCATCTTCTCAAATAAAACAGATAGTTTTTCTCTCCAAAATGGAAGAAAAATAAAATCTCCAAACCCTAAAAAAAAATCCATTTTCGCTCGAAATTTAAAAACTCGTTCTCTCGAATCTGCACTTGCAGCAGGTCAATTTTTCACATCTCATAGCTGGTCTATTCCATCTTTTGTCTAGAGATCTGAGAACACTCGACTAATTTTGGGGTTTTGTTTTCGTCACTCTCAATCTCATAGCAGTCAATTTTTCACATCTCCCTAAAGTTTCAATCGGGGTTTCCTTAATTTGAGTTTTGATGTTTTTAATTTTTTTGTTTTGTTTTTTTTTTTTTTCATTCGATCTGAAGATGCAATCTCAAGAAGGGTAATTTTTCAATTAATCCCTATTTTTTTTGTTTTGTTCTTTTCTTGTAGGTGAAATTCACATCTGAGGTCTAATTAGATTCTTTAAACTCTTACCATCTTCATTAACTTGTATGGATTTTGTTCTAATCTTGCCGTTATGTATACCCAGATGCTCAAAATACTTAATTTTTGCTGACCCACCTTACTTCTTCTACCAAGTACTGAAGAGATTTTTAGTAAATGATGTATGTAATTGAAAACCCATGATTCTGCATTGATGATTACTGTATTCATTTCTGATTTGTTCTTAGTTAATTAACAGAGAATCAGTTTTGAAATTCTTGTGAAGTGTTTTTGTTCTTTTGCTCGTGATGATTAGTACTAGTCCCATCTAACTCCATATGTATAAGAATAGGCCTGGTTCCTTTTTGTTGATCGTCTAACTTTTGAGAAAGTTCTGTTCGAGCTTATTTCAATGGCACTTGGTACTTTTCACCTATTTTTAAAAATCCCTATTTTATTTGGTTTATTTGGATAAGGGGTATTTTTAATTTGGTATCCCCAATTGTGCCTTCTAAATTAACGGATGTAGAAAATCAATCAATTGATTCACCCATTTTCATCGGTTAATTTGATTTGTAAGGCCAAAAAAATGGAAGATGATCTTACTTAAAAAAAAATCTTTGTGACATGCTAGGGGTTGTACTTTAAAGTTCTTGTGCTTTTTTCTTTCTTGTCTTGATCTGGGTTTGCATATGGAA
Source organism: Papaver armeniacum (assembly GCA_023531295.1). Lineage (NCBI taxonomy): Eukaryota > Viridiplantae > Streptophyta > Magnoliopsida > Ranunculales > Papaveraceae > Papaver > Papaver armeniacum. The sequence goes on from JAJJWW010012068.1 coordinate 17,873, forward strand.
CTTCTGTGTATATTAAAAGATTGATTGCTTATTTTTCTGGTAGTCTTTCATTCAAAAATGATATCTTTATTGTGTTGTACTAATACTGGAGAAGTCATACAGACTAGACTGTATGTTCTTTCCAATGTTCTCGTACATTTGCTTATCTTTGGGTTTGCTTATGTTTTAATTTCTTTTTGATTTTTTTTTTTTTTGGTTTGTATGGTTCTGCCACTGAGAATGGAAAATCATCAAAATGGTGAGCATGGTGAGCACTTCAGCACCTTAGCTACCGGGACAATACTAAATTGTTTTCTGCTATCCCGATTGCTAACTTTTCTCTCTAAGCGACTGCTGTCCTGAAGAGAGAAAGGTCCGACGTGATACCACTCTTGCATCTTTTATGGCGAAGCGGGAAGAAAAGAAAAAGTTGATTGGGATGGCAAGCCTAAAGGAGCCAATCAAGTGCGATATTTCGACGCCATTGGGGTATTGCTAAAACAATCTCGGAGGTTGTTTGGACCAAGCGGTGGGATAAGCGAGGATACGGTGGTGAAGGGTAGGTTGTGGGCGAACTTGGTGAACATACTTAGCGGGTAGTAATACCATGTTTGTTTATTTTGCGTCCCATATGATTAGTACCCGGTGTGATGGAAAAAAGAGTTGGTAAACATACTGTTTAAAATGATATAATGATAATTATAATCTTAGCATATTGTTCTGTTCGGCATTGTCAATGTGCAGCACGTACTACTACTTTACAAAATTTATTTGTACCATGCTCTATGTTTGTAGGCTTGTAGCCATCAACTCAAAAAAGAACCAAACATCGCTAACAAATTTAGTCTTATGTAAGCAATTGAGATTGTCATCATATTCCTTGTGTTCCTCATGCTATTGTTTCTTTCAACCAGTTAAGTTGAAGAACTTATATTGTATTGTTGATCAAACAATTTTGAAAAAGTATAAAGTCACATGTCTGAGGTTTAATGTGTTTGTGAATAAGTTATGCTGCAAAAATTACTTTTCTGGTCACATCAATGGTTTTGTGGAGTTGTCAAATATATATTTCCTATGAAATCGATTGGCCACATCAATGATTTTGTTATTCTATTTTGACACTAAAGATGTAGGTGTTTACCTGTTAGTTATTTCTTATCTCTTGGAGTAACTAGATAAATGTTCACAGATATAGTCACTACAAGTTATCATTTTTTGTCTATTTCGGATTTGTTCATAGTAGATGAAGGTTATAAAACTGCCACCCTCTCTATTGCTGGTGATATATTTAGGGGCAAGAAAGGTACATGGAAGGAAAACACTTTACACGGCACGATACAACCGCAAAACGTCTTGCGATAAGCCGATGCTTTAACTCAAGGGGAGTGGAAGGATCTTGTGACATTCTGGGAAACCGATGCAACACACTGTAAGTTCACATATCTTATATGTCTCGGGTTTATGTTTGGTTATACATCATGTCTAATTAATTCGCGTTTTATATTCATAAGAAATTTTCCGAACAAAATGTCAAGAGTAGAAGCTGCCAACAAGTAAAGCACACAATGGGCAGGAAAAACCACGCTCGATGCAAAGCTGAAATGGTACATACATAATTTGGTCTTGACAACCACTTTTCACTCTGCAACTTTAAAAGTTTTTGGAGTTAAGTAAGGAGACATGAACCTGTAAAATTAAAAGTTTTCTATCTCAGTAGCTGTACATAGGCATGTCTTTCTTTTCGCATGTTGTAGCATTTGTTGATCATCCGGATGTATTTAACCGCAAATTCCAAAACCTTGTCTAGAATTGGAATATAATATCATATGCTACGATAGTGCAAGATAATAGAGGGAACCCACCAACTAAAGTTTTTGTATGAAGTTTTTCATATGAATTTTGCTTTCAATTATTGTTATTCATTATGAGAACGTGATGGAATTTATGCAGGCTGGGAGCACCCAGTTATGAGAGAAATAAAGATTTTATAGACGGAGGAAGAACGTTTTGAGTCCGGGGGTTTTGGGACCTTAGATTGTTACCACTTCGGACCCTGCATTTGGACACCACTATTTGCACCTTGGGAGCAGCCTTACAGACCTTTAGAGCAACTTAACAGATCTGGGGAGCAGCCTTATAGACATGAGGAACATCTTGTTAGACTTGCGAATCAGCCTTACAGACATGAGAAGCAACTCGTTAGACCTACACAGAGCAGTCTAACGTAATTGAGGAGCAAACTGTACGAGATCTCAAAATGATTGTAAGTATCTTTTTCCTTGATTTTAAATTTTTAGAATTTGACCATCTCAAACAAACATGTGAATTAACTTTTAAATGGTCATAATTTTTGGTATGTTAGTATGATATTTACTCTTTGCATGTTGGTGTTATATTTAATATTTCTCTTATAGCCTTATCTTTTTAGACATGATGATTCTCTGCCATTCCTTCCTTTTCCTTGTTGGTGTTTGTTTTGATCTCGTGATGTTCTTTTTCTTGTTGGTGTTTGTTTTGATCTGTTTAGCAGGAGTGCGAGGCCTAGGGGTGGATGGCTGGGATGGATTTAGCAATGAATAGGTCTAGTTTGAAGAGTAAAGTTTCTTTGTTGAAGTTTAAAGTTTCTTTGAAGTTTGTTTAGTCACCATACTCTGTAACAAATATTTTTCGTTTTAATTCAATTTGAATTCTTTGTTCTGATTTAATTCATGCAACCTGTTTATGAATGCGTTGGCGCACATGTTGCAATAAATATTTTGTTGCTGCACTCAGGCTTTTGGTGTGGCAAAAATCCTTTTTAAATAAAAAAAGATTAAAATTATACATTAAAAAATATTGTTTTTAGCCGCACGTTATTGCATCACTAGTTGTGTGGCAAAAAGACTTTTAAAATAAAATAAAATTGAAAAATAAAATAATAAATAAATTATATAAATGCTTTTTGCCTCATGTTATTGCCTCACTTTTGGTGTGGCATAAAACCTATTTTATAATAAAATAAAACTGAAAAAAATAATAATTAAATTAGAAAAATGTTTTTAGCCTCATGTTATTGCCTCACCTTTTGGTGTGGCACAAAACCTATCTGTTGCCTTACTATACTAAAGGTGTGCCAATAACTTCTTGTCACACGGTTTGTTGCCACCTTGTGTGGTAAAAGTTTTATGTGGCAAAGGATGTTGCCACACAAAAAGTGAGTTCTTGCCATACGATCGACGTGTTGCAATAGACT
>JAJJWW010012069.1:0-16318 GCA_023531295.1 Papaver armeniacum
TTGATAGGTGTAGAATACATCCTAATTTACTATCTAGTAGTTTATGATTTCTTTGCTATTTTTCTTGTAAATTATGTATTTTACGTGTGTTTTTGAGTTATTAGGTACTCCGGAGTCGCACAGGAGAAAAGAAGAAGAAATTACCCAATTTGAGAAAAAGGGTAAAATTGTCATTTCACCAAGGAGGGAATACTATATGGAGCCCAGCCAAGGTTAAGGGGAGGTCAAAGAGGTGTCCCTTATCCAAAAGAAGGGAGTGAGAATAGCACAATTGGGGTGTACTTATGGTGGGTGTCTGAATCCACCCACACCCTAAACCCATAGACCCACACCCGTACCCGGATCCATGGCCCGAAACCGGATCCAAACCCACTTCACTATCCTACCCTAAATCGAGAGAAGCTCTCTTTCTCACAATTTTCTCTACTCATTTCCTACACCTGAGCAGATCGAAACCCAGAAGAAATTAGGGTTCGATCGTCGTTAATCGATAGAGAGTTGCGTTTTGTTTGATCTGAGAGATGATGGGAGGAGATGGAGAACAAGATGGGTTCATTGATGGTGAGATTCTCTGCTGAACAACAATTCCAGCCGCTGCTGTTGAAACCGAGGGATCGAAGTGAGATCGAGAAATTATGGCAGTGGTGATGTGATTGAAGCAAGCGATGGTTATGGTCACTGTAATCGATGAATCAGAGATAGGGTTTGGACCGATCGATTAGTAAAGAGTCTTGGAGCTGTTAAAGAAGAAGAAGATGGGTTCGATTTGTTTATGGATTGTGGATCGAATTGGCAACAATGGTTGAAATCATTCTTAGCGATCTTTGTTGTTATGAAGTGAAGCTCAGGGAGAATGGGTTCTGCTAATCGATTGAAAAGAAATGGAAGTAGCTGTTGAATGGAGGCATCTAAGGTCGTTCTTGATACTGGGTCAGTGGCAGAAATGGGAGATGCGATTCTGAGATGCAATGGAGGTGATGGTGCTCGCTCTTGTTGTCCAGTGGTGGTGATTGCTATTGGATATGGTTATAGGAATGACAATTAAAGAATAGTTGCTTGTGGAAGGCCGAGGCGAGAGAGTTGCAATCTGAGGAATGGCAAGGCTAATGGGATTGGAGGTTGTATGGATGAAATGGTGAGTAGAGGAAGCAATGAAGGAGAAATGGCATTGCAGAGTTTGGGGGGTCATTGCGAGAGAAGAGCATTGAGTTAGGATGATCTTTGTTGTTCTTTGGTGATACCGTGGTTGTAGCTCGGGATGCGGAGTTGAGATGCCAGTAATGAAGCTAATGGAATGGGTTACGCGAATGCGCCTACATGTGTGATGGATTTAGAGATGAACAGGTTGAAGAGGTAATTGCGGTGGGCTGTGGTGCTTTTACGGGATTGCCTTGATGTTGAAATGTGCGGAGATAGAATTTGGTGGAGTATGAGAACTACAATATTTTACGGGGGAATGTTGGTTGCACTAGCAATTGTTGTGATTTGTCTTGTACTTGGTGGATGGACTACCGGCAAGTAAGTGAGAGTGGGGCTGGTATTCGGAACCCGATTGAGATGCAATGGAAGTGCTTGTGTTGATGTTTGTGCAGTAGTTTGAGTGCGAAATTGGTTATGCGAGGGCATGATACAAGGGACTCGGCAAATGGAGGTTGCAAGATGGTTTTGCGGGTGCTTAAATTTGTGTATGTGCAATCTGTGCTTTGAGTGTGGTTAGGGTGCGGTCGATAGGAGGATGGTTCGGTGTTGGCTTGGCGGTGAATGGGAATTGCGGAGGTGGAATTGAGGGCCAACATGGTTGGCGAGAGATCCTTGGCTGTGTGCAGGTGTGTCAATGGCCTAGGCATGGGTCACTCAACCGAGTTATCTTTGACTCAAAGAATCGACCTCGGTTTTGACCCGGTGACTCTTCCCCTTTGATCTTTGACCTTTGACTAACAGTTGACCGACGGTTGACCCGTTTGACCGTTAGTCCTAACGCAGTGGAGCGACGGAATATTCCGTCGCATATTCCCTTGACGGAGAAAATTTCCGGTGGTGGCATGACGACAATTGGCCGGATTAGGCCATAATCCCGATTTTCCGGTGAGCCAAAAATTCCGTGAATTTTCTATGGACTTCTCTCATGGGTATGAAGACTTGGACTAGGAATTGGGTGGAGAATTGGACTCAAATTTGGAAAGAGAAGGTGGAAGAGAAGAGAAAGACTTAAATTTGGAAATTGAATTGCAAAAGGAAAAGGATTCTATTCCTTGGAAGATTTGGAGAATATTGAAGCCTATAAATAGAGAAGTTTTCTATATCTTTTACACACACCTCTACACACCTCTCTACACACACAACACTTTTCTTTTCTTATTCTTTGTGTGAACTCTTTAACATGAGTAGTTAATTTATTGATTGAGGATGAATTCCTAGTTCTTAACATATGATTTAAGTTTTTTGTTTTCAATTCTATCTTGAAGTTTTTCACATGATTATCGTTTGTTTTTACTAATAGGAATGATCTTAAAGACATTCATGATTGATTGATAGATTGTTTGGGTGGCCAACTAAATTGATTTGTCGATTTGATCTAAAGCTAGTGAAAGTTAGGAGATAAGTAATCGTTTCTTGACTCTTTACATAAGTAGCAAACACGAGACCTTGCGGGAGGGATTCCGTGGAGCAATTGTGTGTAGAAACAACGTTAGCAAGTAGACCTTGATCTAAGAGTCTAACTACTAATATTAACCTAATAAGTTCATGAATCTTAATGCGTTTATTTAAATTACATCTAGAGTGAGCTACTACTAGGTGGTTTGGTAAATAGAATCCGGTAGTCGAGAACTTCCGTGTCCGGTGATATAAGGGATTTAGGGGTTTAGCACAGAGCTAGGTTTGCTTTACCTACGGTTGGTGATAATGTGACTAATAACAAGTAGAAAAGAACATAACTTGATTCATTGTTTCGTAACGAAGAAGGATTCTTTGATCTTGTCTCTCTTATTGCTTTCAACTTTATCTTTAAATTGCTTTGTTTATTTTCTTTTTGCTTTTTACACCCCCTTTTCGTGACAACTTTTACAACTATAATCTCGTGCTCCTCGTGGGATCAACCTTGACTACCCTATATTACTTGTTAATTAGGTAGTAAAGTATTAATTAATTTGATTGCACCTACGACACGCATCAAATTTTGGCGCCGTTGTCGGGGAGCGGCGGATGATTTTAGTTGTTTTTATTTTTCTTTTTGCTTTATTCTTGCTTTGTTAGATTCTATACCCTATCTAACTTAGTTTTTGAATCTTATTTCGGTATCGGTTTTCCATGTATGGTGGACAAGAGCAAGCATATTACAACAATCAATACGGTTTTCAACCTCAACATTATGACAACTTCCAACCATCCTTAGGATACAATCAAAACCAATATTTTGGCTATGATAAATTTTCTACAGAACCTTATGGATATTCTCATACATATCAACAACCTTATGACGGGTATGTAAGTGGACAATCACATGGATGGAAGGATAGTTATGCATCTAACAATTTGTTTTCTAGTAATGTGCGGACAGAGAATTTGGAATATACTCCTCTTCATCGTGTTTTTCCTTCACTTTTTCCAAAAGAGGAGATACGATCTAGAAACTCTATCAACGGTGGTAAGCGTGTGAACGTCGGGAAACTTGCACAGAAATTATACAAATTGGAAGATGATGGAGACTCGGAAGAGCTTGTCGCGAGAAATTAGTAGGACTATTCATATGGAACTTAAACGACGTCGGGATAAAGGTTATGAAACCGATGAAGATTCTTATTATGGTGAGTCGAAAATGAAGATGATTGTGTTGAAAAGGACCAACCTTTGGACACTTTTGAAGACGCTAGTGTAGCTTACTCGAGCCTTGATCTTAATAATGATCAAACACCTATTCAAAAGGAAGAGCTTGAGGAAGATGCATTTATTGCTTGGAAAAAAATTTCTTAGGGAAAGATGGGAGTCCGCGGAAGTGTATGAACGTTGCAACAATGAGGAAGTTATTCCAACTCCGGATCATAATAACGATCCTTCACCTATTCAAAAGGAGGAGTTTGGATATCACTTACCTATTGTTGTAAACGAAGTAACACCCTCACAAGAAGATCTTACAATTTATACCGATGAAAATCATTTTAGTGAATGGCCGATTAGATGATGAAAATGTTGAAGAGATGATTCTAGAGGATGAAACCACATTTATTGATTTTGTGGAAGACCCAATTGAACTTGCGAATGATTTTAATGATGCCGAGACTTTGGTTAAGGTAGAAAACGACGAAGAATGGTTGCAAGGTTTAATAGAGGACCACGATATACAAGAGGTAAGTGATTCACTTGAATTTTTTAAGGATGAAGAGGATTCTATAATACAAGAGATTGTGCAAGGTTTGTCTAACCCTTTGCATATTGATTCTTCTCCTTTACCTCTTATTGGTTTGAATGTATGTGCTCGAAAGTATTTTTGGATGATTTTGTTTCTAGATATCCACCATTGGAAACACTTGATTCTAACACTATGCGGGTTTTCCAAGAGGAATACATGGAAATTCCCAAATTCTATGTTCTTTATACACTTCCGAGTGTGGACGAGAATAAGTGTGGGGAAATTTCTATCGAGCGATAATTTCACTATTGTTTTCTTGTGCTAATATTTGTATGGAGTTATTGTTTTCAAAACAGGTATTATGGGTGGATCCTCAAATTTTCAGATTGTTAGTATATGGGGAATGAATCTTGCAAGAGCCAAGTCGGGCCGTCGACTTTAAAACAAGCGCTTAATGGGAGGCAACCCATAGGTTTTGTATTTCTTATTTTTTTTGCTTTTTGTTATTTCTTTTTCTTGTTCCTTATCATGTTAAAATTTCCCACCTTGACTTTACTAGGAGGATTCAATTACATTGAGGACAATGTAAGGTTTAAGTGTGGGGGAGTGGTTAAGCATGTTTTTAAAACAAAAATTACAAAAAAATTTAAAAAATTTTGAAAAAAAAAAAAAAAAAAAAGTTTTACTTAAAACCTTCAACTTTTAAAGATTTTAGAGTCACTAGCATACTTCTAGGTATGTTTACATAGAGATTTTGACCGACATAATTGAACTTGGAAATGTTAGAAAACTACATTCGGATTTCTTGCTTGTTTGAGTGTTAAATAATGGATTTAATCATGCCGGTGATGCGAATTTGGTGCAGGGAGAAATGCGTTATTAGAGTTGCTGATCAATCATTAGTGGAGACTACCCGTATTCATATCATGTGAGGCACCGACCGAAATTTTCCATCTACTAAAGAGCTTCTTTTGAGTGTGTGTCACCGTACGTAAATTCCGGGTAGAATGGTGAGCTACCCAACCTCCCACCAATAAAAGCACTACTCTTTGATCTCTTGAGTGCTAATTTTGTCAATCATGAGGGTGACGTCTATGGATGAAAGCTTCCTTCTTGTAGTTCGATTTGCAGTTAGCACCATTCTCTCTCTCGACAACAACGGATCCATCGAAACACATTCATCATCAACAAGGAGCAACATCAAAATCTACAAGGAAAGTTGGAAAAGTTTAAGGTTTACAAGCAACGGAATGAGAAAAAAGAGCAAATTTCATATTCAAGTAAAAGCAACATACAAAGAGCATATTTACATATATGTTGAGGACTTACAATACAATGAGGTAATTTTATATCCAAGTATGAAGACTTATTCATGAAAGCGCGAAGAAAATTAAAAGGTGAGAATTTTTGAAGTTTATGATTTCAAGACGATACAAGTTGTGAAGAATCAAGCGATAAAATACTTCTTCCACGGCCATGGTTTATTTTGTATTTAATTTCTCTTGTTTCAAAAAAAAAAAAAAAAAAAAAAAAAAAAAAAAAAAAAAAAAAAAAAAAAAAAAAAAAAAAAGAAAAAAAAAAAAAAAACAAGAGAGAAAAACAAGAGAAATATTTGTTTTGTTAATAAGCCGTGGGGAAGGAAAATATATAAGGAAGTTTCAAGCGACAAGGATTTTTAGGGTAAAAGAGTTAAAAATTGTAAAGGATTTATGAAATTCAAGGGTTTATCATCAATAGTTGAAACCAAAGACGAAGACCATGAAGATCAAAACGAGGAGTGGAAGACGTTTCTATTGGATGCCGTGAGAGTGGTGTTATCATAATTGGCGATCGGATGTGAAGGTGAGTAAGTAATCTCATCCTCGATAATAATGGTTGATTTCCTTTCGTAGAGATCGTCGAGAAAAATGGTTTTTCAAAATATTAAAAGATGTGGGTTTTTCAAAATATTTGGAAGATGTCCTTCCCACCATTCAACGTGTTGCGGGAATTCTCTCTTCATTCCTACCGCACACATGTGAGAACCATAAAAAGCTTTTTTTTTGAGTGCAATTATCATAAAATACTATTTGGTGAGGCGAAGTCGAGGCGAAATGCTTATTGATCGTTTCTCAAACACGCATTCTCTCATTATGGTGTGGTTATTTCTCACTCAACATTTAAGAATGAGAATATGTTCTTTAGTATTTATAACTTCTTATTACTAGCATGCGAAATTCTATGTCCTCATAACTCTTTGGATGCTTAGGACGCTTGAACGCTTTGAAGTTGTGAGTTTTTAGTTTGATTTGCTCGAGGACTAGCAAAGTCTAAGTGTGGGGGAATTTGATAGGGTGTAGAATACATCCTAATTTACTATCTAGTAGTTTATGCTTTCTTTGCTATTTTTCTTGTAAATTATGTATTTTACGTGTGTTTTGAGTTATTAGGTACTCAGGAGTCGCACGAGAAAAGAAGAAGAAATTACCCAATTTGAGCAAAAAGGGTAAAATTGTCATTTCACCAAGGAGGGAATACTATATGGAGCCCAGCCAAGGTTAAGGGGAGGTCAAAGAGGTGTCCCTTATCCAAAAGAAGGGAGTGAGAATAGCACAATTGGGGTGTACTTATGGTGGGTGTCCGAATCCACCCACACCCTAAACCCATAGACCCACACTGCATGCCGGATCCATGGCCCGAAACCGGATCCAAACCCACTTCATTATCCTACCCTAAATCGAGAAGCTCTCTTTCTCACAATTTTCTCTACTCATTTCCTACACTGAGCGAGATCGAAACCCAGAAGAAATTAGGGTTCGATGCTGTTAATCGATAGAGAGTTGCAGCTGTTTGATACAGAGATGATGGGAGGAGATGGAGAACAAGATGGGTTCATTGATGGTGAGATTCTCTGCTGAACAACAATTCCATTCCAGCTCTTTGTTGAAACCGAGGGATCGAAGTGAGATCGAGAAATTATGGCGATGGTGATGTGATTGAAGCAAGCGATGGTTATGGTCATTTGTAATCGATGAATCGGAGATAGGGTTTGGACCGATCGATTAGTAAAGAGTCTTGGAGCTGTTAAAGAAGAAGAAGATGGGTTCGATTTGTTTATGGATTGTGGATCGAATTGGCAACAATGGTTGAAATCATTCTCGATCTTGTTGTTATGAAGTGAAGCTCGGGGAGAATGGGTTACGCTAATCGATTGAAAAGAAATGGAAGTAGTTGTTGAATGGAGGCATCTCGAGGTCGTTCTTGATCCGGGTCGGTGGCGAAATGGGAGATGCGATTACATATGCAATGGAGGTGATGGTGCTCGGCTCTTGTTGTATGCAGTGGTGGTGACTGCTTGCTATTGGATATGGTTATAGGAATGACAATTAAAGAATAGTTGCTTCAGTCGAGGCGAGAGTTGCAATACATGGAATGGCAAGGCTAATGGGATTGGAGGTTGTATGGATGAAATGGTGAGTAGAGGAAGCAATGAAGGAGAAATAGCATTGCGAGTTTGGGGTCAGTATTGCGAGAGAAGAGCATTGAGTTAGGATGATGTTGTTGTTCTTTGGTGATACCGTGGTTGTAGCTCGGGATGCGAGGTTGAGATGCACAGTAATGAAGCTAATGGAATGGGTTACGCGAATGCACTACATGTGTGATGGATTTAGAGATGAACGAGGTTGAAGAGGTAATTGCGGTGGGTTTGTGGTGCTTTTACGGATCTTTGTGATGTTGAAATGTGCGAGAGATAGGACTGGTGGAGTATGAGAACTACAATATTTTACGGGGAATGTTGGTTGCACTAGCAATTGTTGTGATTTGTCTGCATCTTGGTGGATGGACTACCGGCAAGTAAGTGAGAGTGGGCTGGTATTCGGAACTCGATTGAGATGCAATGGAAGTGCTTGTGTTGATGATGTTAGGTAGTTTGAGCCGCAGAAATTGGTTATGCGGGCATGATACAAGGGACCGGCAAATGGAGGTTGCAAGATGGTTTTGCAGGTGCTTAAATTTGTGTATGTGCAACTGTGCTTGAGTGTGGTTAGGGTGCAGGTCTGATAGGAGGATGGTTCAGTGTTGGCTTGGCAGTGAATGGGAATTGCACGTGGAATTGAGGGCCAACATGGTTGGCAGAGATCCTTGGCCTGTGCAAGCCGTGCAATGGCCTAGGCATGGGTCACTCGGTAGAGTTAGCTTTGACTCAAAGAATCGGCTCGGTTTTGACCCGGTGACTCTTCCCCTTTGATCTTTGACCTTTGACTAACAGTTGACTGACGGTTGACCCGTTTGACCGTTAGTCCTAACGGTGGACTGACAGAATATTCCGTCGCATATTCCCTTGACGGAGAAAATTTCCAAGTGGCCGGCGACGACAATTCCGGCTGGATTAGGCCATAATCCCGATTTTCCCATGAGCCAAAAATTCCAAAGTTTTCTATGGACTTCTCTCATGGGTATGAAGACTTGGGCTAGGAATTGGATGGAGAATTGGACTCAAATTTGGAAAGAGAAGGTGGAAGAGTTGAGAAAAGACTTAAATTTGGAAATTGAATTGCAAAAGGAAAAGGATTCTATTCCTTGGAAGATTTGGAGAATATTGAAGCCTATAAATAGAGAAGTTTTCTATATCTTTTACACACATCTCTACACACCTCTCACACACACAACAATTTTCTCTTCTTTATTCTTTGTGTGAACTCTTTAACATGAGTAGTTAATTTTTTATTGATTGAGGATGAATTCCTAGTTCTTAACATATGATTTAAGTTTTTGTTTTCAATTCTATCTTGAAGTTTTTCACATGATTATCGTTTTTTTTTACTAATAGGAATGATCTTAAAGACATTCATGATTGATTGATAGATTGTTTGGGTGGCCAACTAAATTGATTTGTTAATTTAATCTAAAGCTAGTGAAAGTTAGGAGATAAGTAATCGTTTCTTGACTCTTTACATAAGTAGCAAACACGAGACCTTGCGGAGGGATTCCGTGGAGCAATTGTGTGTAGAAACAACGTTAGCAAGTAGACCTTGATCTAAGAGTCTAACTACTAATATTAACCTAATAAGTTCATAAATCTTAATGCGTTTATTTAAATTACATCTAGAGTGAGCTACTACTAGGTGGTTTGGTAAATAGAATCCGGTAGTCGAGAACTTCCGTGTCCAGGTGATACAAGGGATTTAGGGGTTTAGCATCGAGCTAGTTTGCTTTACCTACGGTTGGTGATAATCTTGTGACTAATAACAAGTAGAAAAGAACATAACTTGATTCATTGTTTCGTAACGAAGAAGGATTCTTTGATCTTGTCTCTCTTATTGCTTTCAACTTTATCTTTAAATTGCTTTGTTTATTTTCTTTTTGCTTTTTACACCCCCTTTTCGTGACAACTTTTACAACTATAATCTCGTGCTCCTCGTGGGATCGACCTTGACTACCCTATATTACTTGTTAATTAGGTAGTAAAGTATTAATTAATTTGTTGTGGTTACGACACGCATCATGTTTGTAATCGATATGGGTTATGATTGATAGAAGATTATGTGGAATGGGTATGAAGTAGGAACGGTGATGGTGCTGTTATGCTATGAAATTGGTGGAAGAACAGGAAGGGAATCTTGTGTTGGTTTAATGGGTTCTGAGGATATATGCCGTATGGAATTATGGAGTTGGGAAGATTCAGAAGTTGTGGAGTTTAGAAGATTCGAAGTTGTGGATGATTGGGTTGCGGGCGGGCCGAAGTGCGAGGGAAAGTATGGAATTATGGAGTTCTCGGGTTTGTGAGATGGATGAATGATATGAAGGATAACGAAATGGTGGTTCTCGCTTGAGAATGGTCTAAAGCGAGGCAATACCTTCCCTTCCACTTTGGTACAGACCTTTTCCTTCCACTTTTTGTTTTAAGTCGCAACCATTAAATGCATGTTTCTTGTTTTAAGTTTGCATCCATTTGTGGTGGTGCTTGAAGTGAAAATACTAAAGATGTTGAGAAGAAATCAGGATGGATTTTGTGTTGGTGGTGTATGGAACAAATGTTGATGCTGCTGAGTTTAGAGCAGAGAGTACAAGATAGGCGTGAGTACGTGGAACTTCGATTTTGAAGACTTGAAAGCTTATGCGTCCCTGGTATGTCTTGCATGTGTATCACTTTATAGTTTAGTTTCAAAATTGTTCCCATTTTGGATGACAATCAACATGAATAGCGGTTGCGTTACTGTTATTTTTTGATTTTGAAATACCGTTTTTCATGGGGATACCTTTACTTAACTCTCCACCTTATTAGGTTCATGATTATGATGATCCTCAAAGTCTGAAAGAAGAAGAAGATACCAGGGATTTATTTTCTAATCACAAGGTTCTGTCCCCATATCATCATAAGTCTTTAATTTTTCTTAACTCTTAAGCTCTTGAGGTATTAGGAAATTAAAAAGTATGGCTAGATGCTTGTATGTTTATGATCCACCACAGCAAATATTCTGGAAGATTAACTTAAAATTTCGCATTGTCGAAGTCGATTTGGTGAATTCCTCTTTAAACAAAAGTGATATGAGGTAAGTTTTTCAAGAGTTGAGGGTGAACCAATCTTCGGATTTGTATAATCTTTTGATATTGTTTGAATGTTTTCATATTTTCTCGTGCTCAATTTCATTTGGTCACCCAATGATTTGTATTGGGCACTTAAAGTTGTGGTTAAAGCTCATAATTTGCATTTTACATTGACGTTTTTTTCCCTTTCTAATCACGTCGGCGTACTTCATATTTCCGTTGTTAAGCTTCGGAAAGTATATAATTATAAGAGTTACCAGACTCAGAATTTTTTTAGAAGATTGTGCAATTTTATAGCTTTGGTAAGTCACACTATATCCTTCGTTATATAAGAAAGTATATAAGCTTTGGTAAGCTCGAAGGGACACTTTATCTCACAACAATTAGCATATTGGGATTTTTATGCTTTGGTCCCTCTCAAATTTTACAGTGAAAAGCATTTGACTTTGCCACTTTCAATCGGATTTCAAAGTATCTTTCTTCAACATTGAGAAACCGGTAACCTCTATTTGACGAGGGGCATGTGCAAGGACAAGAGCTTCCAAGGTATTACTCTCTTGATCAACCATATAAACATAGTCGTAAAGTGTTAGTTGTATTTTCTTTTTCTTTTATGGCGAGACTTGGTTGTTGAATTATGCGCTTACATTCTTTCCTTTTACTGAGATCATACTTGAAAATTCCAAAAATCGGTTATGTTGAACTTTGCGACTTACGTTCTTGCCTTTTTGCAAATCCATTTCGTTCCTTTCTCTATACTACGAAGTTTCAAAAAATCGGTTATTGTCAAAGAATCACCTAAATGTCTTTGTGTTGTTATTACGCGGGTTGGAAAAGGTTTATCCTAGGATGAAAAGGCACAAAACTTGCACGCCAACATTGGTTTGAAGATGCAAGTCCAGTACCTTGATCCATATCTATGAAAAACATTAATTTTTTTCTATGCGAAAGTTAGTTTGAGACTGCCCTAGCGAGCTTCAATCCCACGCAATTGAGCAAGTCAATTTATCTCCTGATTTCCATGGAATTTTGTCTTTGTTAGTAGTGTCTGGATCTACTCTAGTTCTAACACTAGTACGCTATAGATTGGGTGTTCGTACCATGTTGAAAAAAATAGAAAATAACTCCACTAATTTGACTTGTCAGGTGAAGGCATCATTATTTGTCGTTGGTTGCTTTTCTGAGTTATCAGAGGATTTTGCGTGTATTGTCTTGGAAGTGCTGATTAACATGATAACTGCCAACATTGGTTTGAAGATGCAAGTCCAGTTACCTTGATCAATATCTATGAAAAATACCAATTGTTTTTCTATGCTAAAGTTAGTTTGAGACTGCCCTAGCGAGCTTCAATCCCACGCACTTGAGCAAGTCAATTTATCTCCTGATTTCCATGGAATTTTGTCGGCTATTAGTAGTGTCTCGGATCTACTCTAGTTTTAACACTAGTATGCTATGATTGGATGTTCGTACCATGTTGAAAAAATTAGAAAATAACTCCACTAATTTGACTTGTCGGAGTGAAGGCATCATTATTTGTCGTTGGTTGCTTTTCTCGAGTTATCGAGGATTTTGCGTTTATTTTCTTGGAAGTCTTGATTAACATGATAACTTCGTCCAAAAACAACTCGAGTTTAAAGCTAGTTGGAGCTTGGGATTAACTTGTATGGGGACTTCATTATCACTTGCAAACGAGCTTACAAGGTCCGAAATTTTCCCACTTCATTTTTTTTAATGGCCATGCTACTATCATTAACTTATTGAGAGTTAGAAATTATAACTATATGTTTGTACCCATATTAACTTTGGGTATAATATCTTTGAAACCTATATGTTTTTGGTTTCGATTCATTTGCAATACGTTGGTGACAGTCTATATGCTCATTTGCTATTATTATCCAGTGTTAAATGCATTTTCCCCGAGCTTGCGTTTCTTTGTGATGAGAGAATGAATGTAAAAGAGTGTTTAGGTACTTATTAGAATTTGATACTTAACCTGATTTTTTTGGTACTTATAAGAATTTGTGTTCTTTCATTGATTTAATGTTGATGTGAAGTGAATGAATGTTGAAATGAATTGATTGAAGTATTGTTGATTGTGGATGAGATGAAAGATTTATGCAGGTAAATTTTTTTTTAATTAAACTTATTTCGGCTAAATATGAATCGCAGTCAATATTGACCGGGTCAAAATTGGTCGGTATTTAGTCCCAATTTTGACCGCCAGTCAAGGTTGACCTGCAGTAATTTTTTTGCTGTTACAAAAAGTTCGTAACGGCTCGAGGCGTTACAACATCCCCGTTTGCAAAAAAAATTAAGTAACGGCCCCGAGTGTTACCACGTGGCAAATTCAGTAACGGCTCAAGTCTTTGTTACGAGGGCCGTTACAAAAAAATTCGTAACGGCCACAAAGCCGTTACAAAAAAATGTAACACCCACTTTTGCAACAAAGCGAGGGCCGTTACAACCCGTTTTTGTAACGGCCTGGTTCTGTTTCTAATCCCAGAATTTGGTGTAGTGTAATAATCGAACAAACACATCTTTGTTTACTCGTTTTTGTGCTTAAATGAAATTGAAGTAAAATTAGGGTTTCAGTAACGTTTCTGCTAGTGTTACGTCTGGGTTCGGGTCTAGGTTTTCCAAACGTAAACTTTGATATGAAGAACTTACGTCTAGGTTCGTGTTGAATTCAACCGTAAAATAGAATTGCATGTAGTCTTACGTCCGGGGTTTTGTTTGAATCAAACGTAAAATGTAGTTTTACGTCTAGGTATTGTTTGAATCAAACGTAAAATGTAGTCTTACGTCTAGGTTTGGTTTGAATCAAACCGTAAAATGTAAAATGTAGTCTTACGCCTAGGTATTGTTTGAATCAAACGTAAAATGTAGTCTTACGTCTAGGTTTGGTTTGAATCAAACCGTAAAAGAATATTTTACGTCCAGGTTTGGATTTATTCCAAACGTAGAAGTTGATTTTACGTCCAGGTTAGGATTTATTCCAACCGTTAAATTAAGATTAACTAAATAAGGGTTGTTTAGTCAATACAAAATTATTTGAGATAAGGGGTTTTTGATATTACTTATGGATGACTTGTTTTTGTCCTATTAGGTGACGCCCCTCTATTGGAATGTGACGCCCCAATAATAGCCTTCTTCTTAAAGGAAAAATAAATTACAATTACTTCAAAGGAGATATTGGTATATTGGTGAGCTATACCATTATGCCAAAAGTAGCATTTAGCAACAGGCTCCCTCTGTTGCATATCAGGCTCGCTCGGACATTTAGATAGAGAGAGAGTAAAGGTGATAAACTTGTGGTTAGAATAAATTCAGTATCATTCTTGCTAATGATTTTCATAATATCTTCAAACTGGTAAGAAATAAATTCTCAAGGATTGCTGATATGGTCTCTGACAAGAGGAAGCTGGAAATTTGATTTCAAACGCTACTTAATGATGATGAAGCCGATCCGCTAGCCGGAAGTTATTTGTGGTCATAGGTCCCTCCCCCACCTCCTCCGGATGATATGTTAGACACGAGACGTTGGTATGATAGTACGGGCATCTTTACAAATGGAAGTCTCTGTACTCCAAAATTAATCAAAGGATGGAGTGGATAATTTCCCAAGTGCTTTTATCTCGAAACCCTTTGTACCCCTAAGATCTGCTTTTTTGATGTGGAGCTTAATTCACAATAAGCTCAATACAATAGATATTCTAGATCGAAAAGGAATCCATATTTATAACTCTTGTGCTCTTTGTGGGAATGATGAAGAATCACAGGACCATCTCTTCTTGCATTGTAAGATCGCTCATAAAGTTTGGTGTATGTTGCTGCCTAACTCAAATCGGGGTTTTGGGTCTTTCCAAAGACGTTCAAAGATTTAGCTCACCGCTGGTTTCATCCGCAGTTGTCACTCATGGCGTAACTATTTGGAATCTCATTCTGCTTGCCATCATTTGGACTTTGTGGAAAGAGCGAAATCGCGAACTTTTGAGAAGAACTATATGTTTAAGGTGGATAATGACACGGTGATGAAGCTAAATCATTGGTTCTTTCATGGGCAGCTGCAAATGGGTCTAGAGTTCATCTTAATTTTTCCAATTGTTTCAAATTGGGATGCTTTCTTCATTTTGTAGAGTAGTTTTTTTCTTTCTTTTTTCTACCTCTGGTAGACCCATTGTATATTCTCTGTTCTAATATATTCTTCCTCTTTGATCAAAAAAAAAAAAAATAAATTCAGTACAGTATATGTATTTTGTTTTTGGAGGGACAAATTTCGCTTCAGTGGGAAAGGCTGGAAAACATATCTTGCCTCCTAACTAATTCAAAAATATAGGGAGAATAACTGGAAAAACTACTGCGAGACACACGCTCCATTAGCACATGTAATTTCTAGTTATTGCTAATAGCAACAAGCCAAAAGTTGTTGTAAAATTCGTAACAATAGTGGGTTGTTGCTAAAATTTAGAAACGACGCTAAACATGTTATTATTTTTATTGTTATTCCTTGATTTTGGGCGGGGGTACCTAACTATATTTAAAAATATATCATCCTCAACAACAAGAGCGTTAATTCCACGGTCTTTATTTCCTTAATTTGTGATATTTTTTTATGAATTTTGCTTCTTAAGTTTCTCAAATTAAGAAGGCAAAATAAATTTGTTTTGATTTTAATCGTTGTCTTGTGTGTGTTGATAATTTCCTCTATGTTATGTCCATTTTCTTTCCTTTAAGTTATCAAATTCTTTGAAAGCGAGCTAGTTTTTAGGTTTAGAAACGGTATAGTGAAATGGTCAAATGAGTATTGCGGCTTTTATTCGAAACCTATCGGTTTTTAACCGAATAACTTATTGATAATCATCGGGCTTTGAAATTCAAAAACCGAGATTACCGACTTCGATCTCGGGTTTGAAAAAAAACCGAACCAAACCGTACCATGCCCTGTCCTAATAAATATCCATTTTGTTGATTGAAAGAGATGTCAATTTTAATACTTATTACACTGGCGCATGTATATACGGGTATGCATGAGACACATAAAACTTAAAATAAGTGTGTTTTTCTCCCTCTTTTCTTTAGCCCCTTCTCAAATACCTACAAAAATCCTTCACCACCATTAACCCAACTCCGCTTCTAATTTGACTAATCGGGGTCAGATGTTAGCATAATTTTATATTTTTTTTTTTTTTTCTTAGTTAGCTAGTAGTTTAGGTTAGTTTGATTTAAGTTGTTGCTTCAATCTCCATTACTTTTAGGAGACTTTTATGATTTTTTTAATGGGTGTTTTGTCCCTTTTGTTTGTGTCTTCTCCTTTATGGAGATATTTATACGCTCATATGACTTTGTGATTCTAGTGGAGATTTTGGGTGGAGGTTCAAGTGTGGTGATCAAGATTCAAGACTTTGGGCATATTATTCTCTTTTTTATGAAAAGGTTTCATTT